>NEWO01000549.1:119457-153361 GCA_003013225.1 Phalaenopsis aphrodite | reverse complement strand
TTTACTTAAGCTTGATTTCATGACACCTTAACCATGTGATGTGTTCGTCTCACTTAGACGAGTCCACAGGATCAAACCCGAAGTGATTTGGTTGAGTCTAGCCTGAGATCTTAGGGTTTTAGTGTGGACGGGCAAGGGATCATTCTATCGGGGACGATGACGGGGAGCCGTTCGATCAAGCGTGTATCAAATGGATGGGGGAGATCGAGCTGGACAGCACTTCAAGACATAAACTGCGGGCCGAGTCAGCAGCTACGTGGACGGCGACGTCCAACCAGAGCGCGCCACACATGCCTTCATAGCTACCTAGAATCTAGTCAGCACGCGCTGTTTAAATAGATAAATAAGGCTTTTTCTTATTTATTTAAATACCATTAACTTAGAAAATTCATAACTTTATGTAGAAAAATTACAAAAATAAAATAAAAATACCCACTTGCTCAGTGAACAAAGGAGAACAACGTGGAAGAAATTTCAAGTCCATTTGATTCATATTTTAGTTTTTATTAATTAAAAACTATTTTGGATCATTTAATTCTCCATGCATAATGGCATATCACCTTGGCATGGAATTTTAGCATGTTGTAGCCTCTGTCAGGGGAAGTATTCTCTGATTTTTTCGAAGTCAGAGGAGGTTCCAATATAGAGACCCATATTTTTCAAGTTATTTCACAATATTTCTTTAAAATAATCATGAAAATTATCATAATGATTATAAAATCCTAAGAAAGTTTTGGAAGGTCCACCATGACTAGAGAAACCCTTGGAAGTAATTTCATGGGTCAAGACTTTTAAAACATCCTTAAATTTTACAAATACTAAATCACTAAGATAATTATTTTTGAAAAATTTAAACATTTAAATGAATTGATTTTTAATCTCCACTGTGATTTATTATCTAGAGAACTCATCATAAAAGTATCAAAATATTTTGAGTTCATTTGACACCTTAAGTTGATTTTTAAAGATAAATACCACTTTTAATACTTAAATGATTTTTAAAAATCAAAATATAACTCAAAAAATTATGAAACTTAATTTTTTGAGTTCTCTGTGATCAGGGGTATTTTCTAAAAATAAAATGAAATTTAAAATAAAAACTTGATTTTTAGCCTATTCTAAATATTTAAATCATTAAAAATTCATAAAAATCACAAAAAAAAGATAAAACTCATGGAAATGTTCTAAATTGCTTCCTAATCACTTAAGAATAAATAGAATATTTTTCCTGATTCTCTAAATAAAGATATTTAATTTCAAAGCTTAAAATAATCTTTAAAAGCTAAAAATGAGTTTTTTTTAACTAAAATAATTTCAAAAAATCAAAGAAAATTAAAAAAAATATAAAATTTGCTCTTCTGGGTTCTCTTACCTTAGAGAGATTTTTTGAAAAATATAAAACCTAATTTTCACCATTTAAATATTTTATTTTTACTAAATAACCCAGAAATTAAAATAATTCTAATAAATCACAAAGAATTCAAAAAATTATAAAATTTGATCTAAAGACTTCCTTGGTCTAGGTCTACCTTAATTAAAAATTTCAAGAGATTAGAATTTACCTTTGTCAAGTTAGTAATTTTCTTTGAAAAATCCTATTTTTGCATGAAAATAATTACATAAATTAAATTAAATTTTGAAAAATCACATTTTCTCCTCTGATGTCTCAGTTGACACAAGAATGAGGTAAGATAAAAATTTCAAAATTATTTGAATTGAATTTGACAAATTATGAAGTGTTAGAGTCTTAGGGGCAAATGTGTAATTTTGGAAATCTAGCCTTAATTAACATTTAGGCTTAAGTCAAGGAGGGAAAATGGGTAACCTCTGACCTTAATCAATTTATTTGATACTTAAAACACAAGGGGTTAATTGGTAAAAACCAATTTCACTTTCCTCATTAAAAAGATAAGTTAATAAATTTCTAAATTATTAAAATTTGGAAGTTTATTAAAAGGTATGAATTTTCAAGTCAATAATTAATCAATTTAATACTCCTATCTTGATTTTCAAATAAAATCCAAAACATGAATCATGACCACTTAAAGTTTAACCCTTTTTTTTAAAAAAATCATTAAGACACTCACGTAGGTCTTAAGGGCTTAGTGGTGACTTAGGCTAAATCAAAAATTGATTAAACAAGGATTAGAGAAATAAGCATAATTAAATCAAACATCCTTGAAACACCACTGAGCCTAATTAGGATCAAGAATTTGGCTAAATGTTCAAATTACATTGACTTCCTCTTCAAGGGAACTCACCCACATAATTTTCAAATTAAATGATAAATGACAATTACCCCTTTCTTAGGGATAATTAAGACAACAATGTTCACTGAGTAATAAGGATATTTATAGGATGAACCATTAAGCAATGTAATAAGTTTAAATGGACTGAAGGCTTTTCACCAGTTGGTGAGAAGGAGGCATGGGCCTGCTTCCCCCTCCTAACTTGTTGGATACCTCAGAGGCCTATTAAACTTAATACCCTTTGCTCAATGGAATCATCCTTAATTAAATTTTTAAGGACTCACCCAGATATGACATAGGATTAGGAAAATTACCAAAATTTTACCTTTCCTTCTCTTCATAAACTGCCTTAACATGCATTTTAAGTTTCAGGTGGTGGAACGAGAAGACTCGCCAGGTACACTTTTACAGTTTTCAGCGTTGTCTTTCTTATACTTTCATACTGTACTTTTATACCTGCAAATTTGCATGCTAAACAATAATGTCACCCTACATGAAAACTGAAACTATCAGGATAACCACATAACCATAACCAAAACCAAAACTAAAATCAACCAAGATAAAATTCACCGCCACAACATGCAAAATATAAAACAACTCAAAATTTAATCACAAACATCACACAAAACCACAACTTCAACTAAATTAAGATGTATCTATCGGATGATCGGGAATCCCTCAGAGGAGGTAACCTACGGTTGCTAACGAGGCTTCCCAAGGTTTAAATGAAATTATGGTACTCATTAAGTTGAGTTTAGTAAGTTCATTTGGACTAAGTGAATCCAATAGAAAATAGTGATGTTGAAACGAGGGAACCGTAGGATCCTAACTGGTTTCGCTCTAATCAACATTAATATATCCTCAAAAAATTTAAAGAACTTCAACCATAGCGCCACCTGATTTGATGTTATAACTTGACACACTAGATAACTCAAACTTGTCGCGACAAGGAGCTTGGAGCTAGCATGGTGGGCAGCACGGCCATCTTCAACAACAAAACTTATCTTCTCCAGCTAAACCAATTTTCCTTCCTTAAACTTAAACAACAAAACCATAAGACTTTGAGGTTGCTTTCTTATGCAACGTAAATCTTCACCTTATCTTTAGGCCATTGCGTAGCCCTGCTATACAATATTAGCCCTAAATCGTCTTAGGATTCCGAGGTTTTCGTTTGCCACGACTTAAATCCTCGCATCTTCCAGGCTATTTGTGTGATCATTTCAGTAAAAATGTAAGCCCTAACTAATAAAATTGACAGGATGAAACACCTAAATACTTCTCCTCAAAACAGAAGCCAAACATTAGGATAGCTTGGGAAGTCACCGGGGTTCTCCTCTGGATCCATGACATCTCCTAGTTCCTCTTCCTGTTGGATTCCACAACAAAATGTTCCAAATTTGAACCAATCCCCTTTCACACCTCTATGTCTGATTTCATCAAAGAGCCCTACTCTTTGAAACTCCTTGAAGATAATATTCTTTGATTTTTATCGAGAGTCTTCTTAGGTGGCTTTGGTCATTTAAGATGTAATTAACTATAGAGGCTTGCCCTTATAGGAAGCATGTCNAAATTTTTAAGGACTCACCCAGATATGACATAGGATTAGGAAAATTACCAAAATTTTACCTTTCCTTCTCTTCATAAACTGCCTTAACATGCATTTTAAGTTTCAGGTGGTGGAACGAGAAGACTCGCCAGGTACACTTTTACAGTTTTCAGCGTTGTCTTTCTTATACTTTCATACTGTACTTTTATACCTGCAAATTTGCATGCTAAACAATAATGTCACCCTACATGAAAACTGAAACTATCAGGATAACCACATAACCATAACCAAAACCAAAACTAAAATCAACCAAGATAAAATTCACCGCCACAACATGCAAAATATAAAACAACTCAAAATTTAATCACAAACATCACACAAAACCACAACTTCAACTAAATTAAGATGTATCTATCGGATGATCGGGAATCCCTCAGAGGAGGTAACCTACGGTTGCTAACGAGGCTTCCCAAGGTTTAAATGAAATTATGGTACTCATTAAGTTGAGTTTAGTAAGTTCATTTGGACTAAGTGAATCCAATAGAAAATAGTGATGTTGAAACGAGGGAACCGTAGGATCCTAACTGGTTTCGCTCTAATCAACATTAATATATCCTCAAAAAATTTAAAGAACTTCAACCATAGCGCCACCTGATTTGATGTTATAACTTGACACACTAGATAACTCAAACTTGTCGCGACAAGGAGCTTGGAGCTAGCATGGTGGGCAGCACGGCCATCTTCAACAACAAAACTTATCTTCTCCAGCTAAACCAATTTTCCTTCCTTAAACTTAAACAACAAAACCATAAGACTTTGAGGTTGCTTTCTTATGCAACGTAAATCTTCACCTTATCTTTAGGCCATTGCGTAGCCCTGCTATACAATATTAGCCCTAAATCGTCTTAGGATTCCGAGGTTTTCGTTTGCCACGACTTAAATCCTCGCATCTTCCAGGCTATTTGTGTGATCATTTCAGTAAAAATGTAAGCCCTAACTAATAAAATTGACAGGATGAAACACCTAAATACTTCTCCTCAAAACAGAAGCCAAACATTAGGATAGCTTGGGAAGTCACCGGGGTTCTCCTCTGGATCCATGACATCTCCTAGTTCCTCTTCCTGTTGGATTCCACAACAAAATGTTCCAAATTTGAACCAATCCCCTTTCACACCTCTATGTCTGATTTCATCAAAGAGCCCTACTCTTTGAAACTCCTTGAAGATAATATTCTTTGATTTTTATCGAGAGTCTTCTTAGGTGGCTTTGGTCATTTAAGATGTAATTAACTATAGAGGCTTGCCCTTATAGGAAGCATGTCTGAACCCAGCTTAATATAAACCCTATTTAATCCTTTATATTAAATAGGGGAACTTCTCGGCAAATACAAAGGTTTCGCAGACCAAACAAACGTCATATATTCCATAGTTTATTTGATCAAGCCTCATCCTCAAGTCTTGTGTTTATCCTTCGGGATATATACAGTATTTGAGGCACAGTGCTCTTTCATTTTAAAATTATGAAAAATATGGGGTCATCTTGATTTCATACTTCAATGTCCTTCCGAAGCGGGCGACTGGATTTCGATTTCGGCGACCGACGGCTTCTTACGGGCAACTCCCCACAAACCAACCTGAAATAACGCCGACAGTGAAGTTTGGAGAGGCCTCTCTAAGAAAATTTTAGCACACCTCCCATGACCGTGTGAGGTGAGTTTTTATAAAAAGGACCATGGGGTGGCTCTCAGAGCATAAGTTTGGGTGCATTGTGCTCTTTAGGTTGAGGGCAGTGGAGCTCTTCAATTTGACTTGGATGAGCTCGCCTCTAGGTTTTATTTGGGTGAAGTGCCATGGGAGTGGCTCTTGGTTTTGGGCTTTTTCGGCCACTAGACTGGCTGGCCGGCTAGGGGGAGGTGGCTAGGAGCTCAGGGAACCCAGATGAATCCATCACAATAATTTAATGCAAATGTGCTTTGATTTGGCAAAGATATCTTAAGCATGTGCATTCTTGGATATAAGATCCCTTAATTTGGGGGACCTTTTGTCCATGGCTTGATTTAGGTGATTTCATGGTTTTTGGACTGGTCACTAAGTCCAACTAATGGTTATGGTGGAGTTAATTTGGTGGCTTTAGGGTGGTTAGGTAACATTTAGTGCATGGGTCCAATTAAGTGCAAATGACCAAAACGTAGGTTTGGGCTAGGCTAACCATGTCAATTGGACAAATTTATTGTTGAATTTGGTGTAGATGATCATAAGGAACAACTTTGGTGAAAGAAGGGTGTGGTTTTGTGTTCAATTGAAGGGTCAATTTGAGGGAATTTTGAACTTTAATCAACTTGGTCATGTTGGGCTAGGCTAGGGTCTAGCTTGGGTTAGCCTTGGGCTAAGTCCAAATTGATTGATGTAAATGGTCAATAGGGACCTTATGAAGAGTTTTCAACATGAATTGGTTGCCAATTTTGAGGTTAAGGCAATTGATTGGGTGAAATTTTGGGACTTAGCCAATTTGGCGCTAAATTTGGGAATTTTGGATTTCGGTCAAAATCAAATGGATTTGAGACTTCACCAAGGACAATTTATGATTGATTTTTATGTATAGGAACATTTTAAATATTTTTTAACATTAATTGAGGCCATATGTATAGGCTATGGGTTCAATTTGGTGAGATTAGGTCATATGGTCAAAATTGGGATTTTGACCCAAATCAAAATTGGGCTCAAATAATGGGCCAATTAGGCTTGAATTTGGTTTAGTTTGGTAATAAAAAAAGTGAATTTGAGTTTAGGATTGGAATTGGAGTCAATTGAGATCAAATTGATGGACATTTGAGTTGGATTTGGGGAAATTTGAGTCTTTAAAGGTTAATTTGGGGATTTTTGTTAAAGATAGTCCAATTGGCCAAATTGGATCATGTGGCAGTTGAGAGAAATGAAATTGGGAATATTTGAGATTTATTGGGATTTTCTGGGAATTTTTGGAAATTTTGGAATTTTGGGTTCAAGAGGGGTATTTTGGTAATTTGGGGGTGTTTTAGGGGTAAAAGGCCAAGATGGGTATTTTGGTAGAGTTGAGGTACCAACCATCACCAATAAGCCATGGAACAATGAAAACCCCATTTTGGGTCCTCTACATAGTGGTCTTAGCCAAACCATAACCTTAAGGCTAGTAGGCTTAGGGGACCATCTACGTGAGTATCCCAAAAGATCAAGGGATCTAAGCTAGAAATTCAGGGTTTAGGGTTGTGAGTGATTGTGGGTGTAGATAAATGTAGTGAGTGCCTTAGCTTCAGACCAACACCCAAGGTCAACCCTAAGGTCCAACAATCCTAAGGGTGTCTCATCTTGAGTTTCTCCCACAGTGACCCCACCTACTAAGTATTTACAGGTTGAGAGCAATATATGAAACTTCAAGTTGAGTTGAGAAGAGTTTGGAATTTATAATGGTGAGGGTTCCACATCTAGTTTTCTAGGAATAGTCAACAGGAAAAGTCCTATGGCTAGACCTTAGGCTAGTAAAAGGGAAAAACTAAACCTTTACCAAAATTGAGGTCAACATAACTCTTCAGTTAGCTTACCAACCAATAACTTATCTAAAATGAGTTATAGAGGATGTACTAGTAAAAGTGGATACATTTATTTTCCTCGTAGACTTTATAATATTGGATATGGTGGATGATAAAGACATTCCTATTATTTTAGGGAGACCATTTCTTGCATAGGAAGAGTTGTAATACATGTGCAAAAACAGAATTAATAATGAGAGTTAATGATCAAGAAGTAAAATTTAATATAACAAAAGCTATGAAATATCCTGCAATAGAAAAAAATAATGAATATTTCAGCGTAGAAGTAGCTGATTATCTAAGTAATGAACAATTTAAGAAAGAATTCGAAGATAAATTTAAGCAAGGAGAAATTTTTTAGAATGAAGATGAAATTAAAGAAGAAGATTTGGATTATATTCAAGGCAAATTTGAAACGTTAGACTTGTTGGAAAATGATAGTAAAAATCTTATCCCTTCAAGTATTAAAATTCAGGAACAAAAGTTAATAGAAATGTTGAAAAAGTATAAAAAGGCTTTTGGATAGACTTTAGCAAATATTAAAGGAATTAGTTCTTCAATTTGTGTGCACAAAATTTTATTAGATGAACAATATGAATCTAAAGCTGATCCTCAGAGAAGATTAAACCCAATAATGAAAGTTGTTAAAAAAGATATTTAAAATGGCTAACTGTTGGAATTATATATCCTATTTTAGATAGTGCTTTGGTAAGCCCAATTCACAATGTTTCAAAGAAAGGAGGAGTGACCATTCAAGAAAATGAGAAAAATTAATTAATAACAATAAGATATGTTACTGGTTGGCGAATTTGCATTGACAATAGAAAATTAAATATGACCACAAGAAAAGATCACTTTTCTTTACCCTTTCTAAACCAAATGTTGGATAGATTGGCAGGGAATAAGTATTATTGCTTTCAGATGGATATATTGGTTATCACCAAATTCCAATTGCTCTAGAGGATCAAGAGAGAGCAACATTTACAAGCTCATATGAAACATTTGCTTTTCGTAAAATGCCTTTTGCATTATGCAATGCACCTGCAACATTTCAAAGATGTATGATGTCAATTTTTAGTAATTTTATAGAACATGGAATAGAAGTGTTTATGGACAATTTTTCTGTATTTGGGACTTCGTTTGAGTTACTCCTTAATAACTTAGAAAATTTTCTCGAAGTATGTGAAAAAGTCAATTTAGTATTAAATTGGGAAAAATGTCAATTTATGGTTGCAGGAGGTATTATACTCGGGCATAAAATTTCTGAAAAAGTCATGGAGGTAGATCCTGCAAAAAAATCAAGTAATAGAAAATCTTCCACTGCCTGCTAGTGTTAAATATATGCGATGCTAGTGATTATGCTATTGGGGTTGTATTAGGACAAAGGCACGATAAGTTTTTAAAGTTATAAATTATGCTAGTAAGACTCTAAATGAAGCTCGAATTAATTATATTATTTCTAAAAGAGAGTTATTAACTATTATTTATGCCTTTGATAAATTTAGACCTTATTTAATTGGAACTAAATGTATACTGCATACAGATTATTGTGCTATTAAATATTTAATGCAAAAGAAGGATGCTAAACCAAGATTAATTAGATGGATACTTCTATTGCAAGAATTTGATTTTACTGTGATTGATAGAAAGGGAAATAAAAGATAATCAAATAATTGATCATTTCCATAAAATAGAAAAATAAATATTAACTAATTTTGCAAATGAAATTTTAGAGAATTTTTCTGATGAACAATTATATAGTATTGATGAAATTGATGTATCGTAGTATGTTGATATAGTAAATTATATTGTAAGGGATATTCTACCACTTGATAGAAAAAAATCCACAATTAAAGAAGTTTATATATGATTCAAAAGACTATTTTTGGGATGACCCATATTTATATAAATAATGTAAAGATTTAATTATTAAAAGATGTGTGGCTTATGAAGAAACTCAACAGATAATTGAAAGATGTCATGATTTTAAATTTGGAGGACAATTCAGAACAAAGAGAACTGTATATAAAATTTTACAAGTTGGATTTTATTGGCCTAGTATTTTTAAAGATGTTAATGAATATATTAAAACTTGTGATAAATGTCAACGTGTATTAAATATATCTAGATGAAATGAATCTAAATTACACATTGGAAGTTGAAATTTTTGGTGTGTGGGGATTAGATTTTATGGGACCATTTATGCCTTCATTTGGAAACTTATATATATTACTTGTGTTGATTATATGTCCAAATGGATTGAAGCTATTGTTATACCTAGATGTGATGATCAAAGTGTTTCTAAATTTTTAATTAAAAATACTTTTACAAGATAAGGAATGCCGAGAGTAATTATTACTGATGGAGGATCTCATTTTAGGAATAAGATAATCGAAAAATTAATTAAGACGTATGATATTATGCATATATTCTTTACTGCTTATCATCTTCAGACTAGTGGTCTAGCAGAAAAATCAAATTATGAAATTAAACTCATTTTTTCTATTTATTTAAATGCCCATAACTTTGAAAAATCATATCTTTGCATAGAAAATTCACAAAAATAAAATAAAAATACCTTAGTGCTTAGTGAACAGAGGAAAACAATGTGAAAAAAGTTTGAAGTTTATTTAATGTATACTTTATTTTTAATTAATTAAATATTTTTCTAATTAATTTGATTCTCCATGCATTCAAGTATTTCACCGTGGCTTGATATCTTGGTATGTTGTTGCCTCTGTCATGGGGAATATTCCTTGAGTTTTCCAAAGTAGAGGAGACCCTAGACAAAGATCCATATTTTTTAAGTTTATTTCTATTATTATCATAGATTAATCATAATAATTAGCATGTTGCTTAGAAAAATCCAAGAAAATTTTGGTAAGTTTACTGTGGTCAGAAAACCCTAGGAAAAATTTGTCATGGGCTAAGTCATTAAGAACACACCTAATTTGCATAAAATCCCAAGATACAAAGAAAATTAAGTTGGGAAAAATAATCATCTAAATGACTTGAGTTTGATTCTCCACTATAATTTAAAGTTCAGAAGACTCACCATAAAAATTTCAAAACATTTGAAGTTCATTTGACAATCTAATTTGATTTTCTATGTTAAATAACATTTTTAACAATGAAATGATTTTTAACAATTAAAACATAACTTAAAAATTATAAAATTTGTTTTGGGAGTTTTGTGTGATCACAGGGATTTTCTAAAAATAAAATTGTAATTAAAATAAAATTACATTTTTAAGAATATTTTGAGTATTTAAATAATAAAAAATTAACAAAAATCATAAAATTAATAAATATAATGGAAATACTCTAAATTGTTTCTTAAGCACTTAGGAGGAATTGGAATATTTTCCTAATTTTCTAGGTGAAGACATTGAATTTTAAACCTTAAAAATAATTTTCAAAGGCTAAAAAAGGTTTTTTCTTAATTTTTTATCTAAATTATTCTAGTAATTCAAAAAAAAGTTATAAAAATTTGAAATTTATTTTCTTAGGTTCTTTGACCTCAGAGAGATTTAATAAAAATGAAAAAACTTAATTTTCCATATTTGAAATATTTTATAATTAATTAAAACTTTATAAATTAAAATAATTCTAATAATTAACATAAAACTTAAAAATTCATGAAATTTGGTTCAAGTGGTTCACTACTCTAGTTCTACCTTCAGTAAAACTTTCAAGTGATTAGGCTTTGTCTTGGTCAAGTTATTGAATTTTCTTTGAAAAATCCTATTTTTGCATGTAAATAATCATGTAAATTAAATTAAATTTTGAAAAATAACATTTTCACCTCTTATTTCTTAATTGACTCATGAGTGAGGTAGGATAAAAGTCTCATAGTCATTTGAACTAAATTTGATGAATTATGAAGTGATAGAGCTTTAGCGGTAAAAGTGCAATTTTGAAAATCTAGCCCTAATTAACTTTTACGCTTAATTCAAGAGGGTAAGATGGGCAAACTTTGATCTCAATTAACATGTTCAGATGATTGAAACATAAGGGATTAATTGGTAGAAACAATCTTCATTTTTCTTTATTTAAGGATAAATTTAGATTTTCCTAAATTATTAAGATTTAGAGTTCTATTAAATTAAATGATTCTAGACTTAGGGGTACGATTTTGGATGTTAGCAACTCACTAATTTAATACCCTGTTTGGTGTTTAAAGGACATTCAAACCTTTTGATGATGAATCACTATCACTTAAAATTCAATTTCATTCAAAAATTTCTAATATGTCCACCAAGGTCATAAAGGATTAGTAGTGACCTAGGCTAAATCAATTTAGGTTAAATGAGGATTAGAAAAGTGAATGTAACTAGAATTTGAACACCTTTAAAACACTACAAGCCTAAGTTAAAGCTGAAATTGAATTAGTGTCTTAATAGCATTAACTTTCCCCTTTTAATGGTCGTCACCCACATAATTCTCAAATTAAAAGACAAATGATAATTACACTACTCTTAGAGATAATTGAAACATTGATATTCACTGAACGCTATAGGTGTTTACAAGATGAATTATTAAACAACATAATAAGTTTAAATGAGCTTGAGATTTTTCATCAGGTGGTGAGAGGGAAGCATGAACCTGCATCTTTTTCCCAACCTTTTGGATGCCTCGGAGGTCTACTAAGCTTAGTGTGTTTTGCTTAATGAAATCATCCTCAGATGAATTAATAGGGGTTCACCAATATATGATTTAGGATTTGGTAGATCACCTGAACCTTATTTCCCCTCTTTACATAAAATGCTTTTAACATATAAATGCACTCACATGCATTTTGAGTTTCAGTTGAAGATGACAGTATGACCATCCAGGTGCGCTTTTATTTTACTTGAATTTCTAGTTTCCCATACTTTAATTTTCAGTATGTTAATGTACTTACTCACCTGCATGTATGAATAAAAAAAACACGGACCTGCATGTTAAACAACATGTCACCATGCATAAAAACTAAAACAACTAGGATAGCCGCAAAACCAAAACCAAAACTAAAATCAACCAAGATAAAATTCACCGCCACAATATTCAAAGTATAAAATATTTTAAAATTTAATCAGAAACATCACAAAACAACAATTGCAACTAATATAAGACGTCTCTATTGGATGATCGGGAATCTCTCGGAGGAGGAAACCTACGGTTGCTAATGAGGCTTCCCACGATCTAATTGAAAGTATGGAACTGATTAAGTTGATTTTAGTAAATTCATTTGTACTAAGTGAATCCAATAGAAAATAGTAGTACTGAAACGAGGGAATCGTAGAATCCTAACCGGTGTCACTCTAATCAACTTAATATGCCCCATAACATTTAAAGAACTACAACCATATGAACATCTGATTTGACATCATAACTTGACACACTAGAATACTTAAACTTGTCACGGCAAGGAGCATGGAGCTAGCATGGTGGGTAGCATGGCCATCTTCAACAGCAAAACACATCTACATCAACTAAACAAATTTCCTTCCTTAGAATTAAACAACCAAGCCATAGGACTTCGGGGTAGTTTTCTTATGCAACAAAATCCCTCACCTTATCTTTAGGCTTTTGTATATTGATATGCCTAAAATATATAGTATTTTTAAACACATTTTTATACCTATTTTTAAGATATTGCACTTTAATGGAATGTATTTTTGTGTTTTTCTTTCAGGTACAGATAAAAAGGTGAAAAATGCTTAATTAAGTGAAAAATCAAATTTGGAGCAAATAGGTGAAAAATGTGCAAAAATGTTTTTTCGCCTAAGTGTCAGATCCAGTGCTTACGCGCTGGTTAAATAGAGAAGGCCGCGCCTAAGTGCCAGAGGATTTGTGCTTAAGCGTCAGTGGTAGTTATTGGATTAGTAAATTTGGTTTTAACAAATTTTGAAGAGGTTTTTGAAGCACTTATTGGATTAATAGGTGGTTACAACAACCATGAACAAAAATTATTACGAAAGGATGCATCTCTTAGGGGATTACATCGAATCAAGACAAATTTTGAAGAGATACCAATGCGCCTTTTGGAGAATTATAAAAGAAGGAAGCTTGAGACTTTGAAAGGGGTCCTGAAAGTACTGTGAAAGTTTTGAAAGTTCTAAAATTAGGGAGTTAGTTGGAGAGATTTTCAGACACCACATGTTTATCCTTTTTTACTTTAGTTTTATATTGAGAGTGTTGTAAAAGAAAAGAGATTCAAAGGAATTTCAAGAGTTTGGTGGAGGACTTGAGATAAGTTTTTATCTTTTGTTTTAGAATACTTTTGGTTTTAATTAAGACTTGTTTTGGTTTGATAATGATTTCTACTTTTAAACTAATATTTGGTTCTATTTTCTCCATGGATTCTGAGTAGTTTTCTCTATCTTTCTTCTTAAAATGATAAGTAATTAAGTCTTGGATGGAAGTTGTGGAGAGTATTGATCTTTAATGTTGGAAGAAGTTGTGATGATTTAAATCCATGGACTTCATTTACTTCTTGATTTGGCAAATCCAGATGTTAAAATTTGCTATGAGAACATGTAAGAACCAGGTCGGTATTGTCTCAGTTAACAATCGGAAAGAATAACATGAGGTTATATGAATGAGAATATAGTTCATATGATTGAGCGCAAATAAATAGGAAAATATTGATTGAAGAGTGTAGAGTTAGAGGACTTTAAAGTTGCAGGTTAAAGCCCCCAACTTGGTTTATTATTTTAGGTTCTGATAAGAGAAGTTAGCCCGCAGGTGGAGGGAATCGAGGGAACTCTAGAGTGAGAGCTAGTATCTTCCCTACCTAGCTGGTCTTCAGAACTATTTAAACTTTAAATTAGCCAATGTTCTTTATAGCATCTCTAGTAAGGGTAAAGAATATTATTGATCCTATTTAGCACAACACAATATGCATACTTCCAAAACAGAATTTCTATACTTATTACTGATACATGATAAAGAGAAATATATTTTCATATTTAGTGCTTTTCTTACATAAAAACTCCAGTTATTTTTTAAGTTTGTTCTGTTTTTGTCAAAATATTAAAATTACCAAAAAAATATTTAAATTTTCTTTACTGCAAAAACGTCTTTAGTTTAAATAATTGTCTTTACTGTAAAATATTAAAATTAAAAAAAGAAAGTTTTTCAAAAAGTGCATATTGCATATCTTCCCTTTGGGTTCAATATTCAGGTCTTAATAAAAAAGTCATATATTACTTGATAACAATACGTATACTTGCGTAGTATCACAATATATATAAATTAAATGTTAAATTCTTATTTTTCTTAAAGATCAAGTTTTTGTTTTTGTTGCAAAATAAGAAAATATAAGTGAAAAATATAATCAAAATTATTGTAATATTGTTGCATATAAGTAGTTACGGGATTATATAGCTCTGTTGTACAATATAAGCCCTAACTGGTCTTAGGATTTCAAGGTTGTCATTTGTTGCAACCTAGATCCTCACATCTTTCAGGATATTTGTGTGATCGTTTGACACAAATGCAAGCCCTAACAAATAAAATTGGTAGGATGAAACACCTAAATAGTTTCTCCTTAAAATTGAAGCCAAACAATAGGATAAACATGGAAGTCACCTAGGTACTCCTCCGAATCTATGACATCCCTCAGTTCTTTCTCCTTTGGATTCTACAATAATATATACTAAATTTGAACTATTCCCATTCCACACCTCTTTGTGCGATTTCGTTGAAAATTTCTATCCTTTTGAACTCCTTAAAGATAATATTTCCTAATTTTTATCGAAAGTTTTCTTAGGTGACTTCGGTTATCTAAGATGTAATTAACTATAGGGCCTTGACCATATAGGAAGCTTGTCCGAACCCAGCTTAATATAAAACCTATTTAATTCTTCATGTTAAATAGAGGAACTTGACGACAAATAAAATGGTTTCTCAGACCAAATGAAAGTCATGTATTTCTTAGTTTATTTGATCGAGTCACATACTCAAGTCTTGAGTTTATCTTCCGGGATAAATACATGGTTTGATGTATAGTGTTCTCTCATTTAAACAATGAAAAGTATGGGGTCAGTTTGATTTAATATTTTTCTAAAACTTATATATATATATATATATATATATATATGTAATATAAATAAATTTTTATTTAATGGAGTTGGCGACTCGACCTAGCTGTACTCTGCTAGGGTTTCGACTGTGCTGGAGCTGCCTGGAGCTGTTGTGGAGCTTGCTGAAGGAGTTTGCTTTCACTTTGAGGGGACCCTAAGGATTGGGAGGAGTGGCTGGAGTGGTTATTTTGATCCTCCAACACTGTTCCTTTGGTTTAGCTTAGGAGTCTGTGGCTTTTCTGTTGTTTTTAGTGAAGGAGTTACTCTTACATTTATTTGCAAAAGTTGAAAGCTTTCTTGACTTTTCTTCGTTGGTGTTTGCCTTTGGCCTAAGGTTTATCTCTGTTGTGTTTCTTATTCTTCCTAAGATTGGACTTGGAGCAAGTTACCTTTCCAGTTTTTCTGTTACTTGCAATTTCACTATTTTTTGGGGGTGTTGGTTGGTGAACCATGACCACCCCTATTGATCTGGAGACAAATTTGCAATGGACCAAAGCTACTTATGCCGGGGTGGTAGGAAACCCTTCTTCCCCCTTGTTTTACCCTGATGTCTTAGTCTTTCCTCAGGAATTTCATAACACTGTCGCAGGGAGAGGTTCTACCTCTTGCATACATCCAGTGGGATCAAAAGATGGGGAACCAGCTGCTTTTTTTTCTGAAAAGGATATTGCTGACCTAAACTTGGAGGTTCAATTTACTCTAATTGGTAAATTTAGCTTGGGCCATCCAAAGATGGAACTTGTAAGAAAATACTTTGACTCTTTGAAAATATCAGATTGGAAGCTAGGCCTTCTGGATGGCAGGCATCTCCTAATCCAGCTGACAAAGGAAAAAAAACTATGCCAGAATATTTTCCGAACAATCCATCATCATAGCTGGAACATAAATGAAAATTTTAAAATGGTCTCTTGAATATGACCCCTCATAAGAACCTCCCACAGTGCCTATTTGGTTTAAGCTACCCAAATTGCCATTGTACCTATTTAAATTGAATGCCTTGTTCAACATTGGGTGCACCTTGGGTACACCTTTGAAGGTAGATGCTACCACTTATAACAAAGCCTGACCAGCCAGTGCAAGGATCCTGGTGGAAAGGGATGTCACTCTTCCTGATGTTAAGAGGATTTGAATTGGGGACATTGTGAGGGTTTTTGGCAAGATGTAGTCATGGAGCAAAGACCCCATTATTGCCAACATAGTAAAATGTTTGGACATACTAGGGAGAGATGCTATAGGTTAAGCCCCCCCAACAGAAGGGTTGTTCAGCAGGATTTGGTTGATGCAACAAAAATCTGCTGAATGTTGGAAGTAAAGAAGTGAACAAGAAGATCTCCACTGTAGCAGAGACTGAAGAGACTCTCATCCACCAGGAATTCTCCTCTATGGTAGGGACAGTTGAAAATGTAAGTACTTTTGCTGGTCAGAAACCTACAAAGGATAAGAATCAGAAGATCCATATAGAGGTTGAGACAGTTGGGGAGGTAATGCTTGATCCCTTGTCTCCCAGAAATTTACAGAACCATTTGGTGGATTTAGTGGTGGTCTCCCCCAGCCAGAATTAGGTAGAAGCAATGAATAAAGAACTGGAGTTAGATTGGCAAATTCATAAAACTAAAAAGAAAAATAACTACAAATCATAAGAACAGAATCTTGGCAAAGGAAAGGAGCTACAAACATTGGAGGTCTCTACCAATCAGATAAAAAAAGTCTCTTACAAAACTAGAGGGAGGACTAGGTCCAGGTCCCAACCTTACTCTTCTCCCCCCTCCCCATGATCAATTTACTGTGCTGGAACATAAGGGGGATTACCCACCCCTTATCCGTAAAAAGGCTCAAATTTCTTAATGAAAAACACAAATTTTGGTGAATTTACATTTTGAATCCCATGGTTCATCTCAACACTTTGAAAATTGCCAAATCCTCCCTTGGATTCAACCTGTTCACTAATATCAATAATAAAATTTGGGTTTTCTGCGGAAAAGAAATGAAGTTCTCTATCTTACTTAACCATACTCAAATCTTACATATGAATCTAAGCTTTGTGGATATGGAGGTGTTTGTTTCTTTTGTCTATGCAGGAAGCTCCAAAGTTGCTAGAATTGATCTGTGGGATTCCCTACAGCTCATCCAAGGATCAATTGATAAGGCTTGGCTTGTGGGAGGAGATTTCAATTGCATCTCCTCTCCTGCTGAGAGGAAGGGGGGCATGCCTCCCAACCCTACTACTATAACAATTTTCAATGATAATATTCAAAAAACTGGGTTATTTGATCTTGGTTTCAGTGGCCCTACCTTTACTTGGAGAAGGAAGGATAGGTGGGAAAGGTTGGATAGAGTGCTTGCTAATGATAACTGGATCCAAAATTTTTTGCAGACATTCATCACTCACTTAAGCCTAGCTGGTTCAGACCATAGACCTTTACTGATCTCTATTGGGAATAAGGTGACAAACCAAAAAAGCTCATTCAGATATCTGAATTTGTGGTCTCAACATTTGAACTTCTTGACTATTATCAAGGAGCATTGGAAGAATGATCTCCACCCTGACCCTTTCATTAACCAGTAGATTAATCAGAAGAAGGTGGGAAAAGCACTGAAACAGTGGAGCTGGGACACTTTTGGAGACCTTCTGCTGATTGTGGACAAGGTTGAAAAGGAGGTAATTGATCTGAAGGAGGAGCATAGAAAAGGGTGGATTGATGAATCTGTTCTCCTAGAGGCTAATGAGAAACTCTTAAATGCAGTTCAGTGGCAGGAACAATTCCTACAACAAAAGGCTGTCAAAATCAAATTCACTGAAGGAGATAGAAACACCCAATTTTACCATGCCTGCATTAAATACCAGAGAAAATGTAACACTATTCACTCCATTAAGGACCATAATGGAACTTGGCTCAAGCAAGAGGAGGAGATTGCTGAAAGTGCTTTGTAGTGCTGTCATAACCTTATGAATGGGAGCAACATTGATAGAGTGCATATTGATAACAATTTGTTTGCAGACAGTAAGCAGTTCACTGCCAATCTGAACTTGAATGATATTCCTAATGAGGAGGAGATTAAAAAAGCTTTGAATTCCATAGACAGTTCCAAATCTGTAGGCCTTAATGGGTTTACTGCAGACTTCTACAAGAAAGCCTGGGATGTTATCAAGGTGGAGGTGATCAAAGCTATCCAACACTTTTTCAAAGGTAACTCCCTACCTAAATATTTCAGTGCTTCCACTATTGTGTTCATTCCAAAGACTTCTATCAAGGAATACTGGAACCAATACAGAACTCTGAGCCTTAACAATGTTATAAGCAAAACCATAAGCAAAATTATCGTTCTCAGACTCCAACATGTATTACCTCAACTTGTCAGCAATAACCAAGCTGCTTTTGTGAAAGGCAGAAGCATTGGGGATAACATCCTCCTGGCTCAATAACTTCTACAGGATTTGGAGAAACCTTGTAGATGGGGAAAAGCCATTTTTAAGCTTGACTTGAAGAAGGCTTATGACATGGTGAACAGGAAATTCATTAATTAATGCTTGGAGGCTATGGGATTTTCCAGGGAGTTCTGTCTGATTATTAAAAGATGGCTGGAGGATAATACAAATTTAGTTTTTATTAATGGTAAAGCTCATGGGTTTTTCAAAGCTTCTAGAGGGCTCAAACAAGGGGACCTTCTATCCCCCACCATTTTCATCATGGTCCTGGATTATTTCTCTAGACTTATTGATTGCAAGGAGAATAGAAAAAGCTTCAATACTTATCACAATAGAGCTAAGATGGATATCAGCCATCTGATCTATGCTGATGACATTCTGATGTTCACTAGGGCCGCTAAGTCTGCTACCAAGTACATTATGGAGTGTCTGCAAAAATTCCAACAGGTGTCTGGTCTTAAGGTAAATAAGGATAAATGTGAGATCCTGATCAGGAAGAGAGCCTCCCTACCAATCAAACAATGGATACACTCTTACACTGGATTCTTTAGCATGAGTCTCCCCTTCAAATATTTGGGGATTCACTTGATAAGAGGAACAACCAAGATGATTCAATTTAATGAGGTTATTGACAAGATAATCTCTACTCTTCAGGGGTGGTCTAACTCTTACATGTCCAATGGTGGAAGGATCACCCTCCTTAAGAGCATTCTTACCTCTATCCCTCTGTATGTGCTCCAAGTGGCCACTATGAAAAGAAGCACCTCTTTGATGCTGGAAAGAACCTTCAACATATTCCTTTGGGCTGAGAACAAAAAACAAGTGGCTTGGGCAAGCTGGCAAAAAGTGGCTAAACCTTGGGAGGCTGGTGGTTTGGGTTTTAAAGGCTTACACCAAATGCAACACATTAGCCTGTGTAAGCTTTGAATTAAATTCAGACAAAATGAAAGCTTATGGGCCAAGTTCATGAAAGTCAAATACTACAAATTTGATCACCCAGTGGAGGTCCCTAGGAAGGTGGGAGATTCCAGAATTTGGATCCAGATGCTAAAGGTCTGGGGAGACATTGAAAAGCTGCTAAGATGGGAGATGGGCCAAGGGGATATCAATTTTGGAAGGACAATTGGTGCCCTACAGAATATTTGGAGCCTTTGCAGGATGAAAAGAAGGGGGATCTGCTGGTCAAAGACTGTTGGAATGGCAATGTATGGTCTGAAGACACTTTGAGGAGTATCTTGAAGGATCATTCTGTCAGCTTCATTTCAACTATCCATTTTGATAGGAATAACAAAGATCAACTTAATTTGAGGAACATGACTAGGTCAAGTATTTCTAAGGATATCTAGAATAAATTGTTCAGATGGGACAATTGCCAGTGGAATGTATCCTCATGACAAAACCACCTAACCCCTTCCATGATGTTCTTTTCTTAGAGAGTCCTAAATAATTTACTTCCGACTGATGATATCGTGAAACTTAAAGGTCAGAAAGGGCCATCCAGATGCCATCTATGCAAGCTTGACCAGGATTCCAGGGATCACTTATTTTTCAGGTGCAAATTTTCTAGGGAGGTTTGGAATAGATTGACCTCCCAAATGAGCATTAAACTGATAAATATTGGTTGGGAGAACATAACAGTTTATATTAAAGATTGACAGGAGATTAACCTCATGTCAATCCCCTTCATTGTTGCTTGGTTCCTCTGGATGGCTAGGAATAAGGCCAAACATGAGGAGAGTGAGGTCAGCACTACAAGGGTGTTGATTAATTGCTTAGCATAGCTAAATAAGCTGATAAGTTGGAAGAATTTCCTTAAGATCCTGCAGACCTTACCAACCTTGGATGCTAACAATATTAAGATCATCAAGGTTAGATGGGAGAGGCCTCGTTACCCATTCATTAAAATCAACACTGATGGAAGCTACACAAACCAGAGAGCTGGTATTGGGGGGATTTTTAGTGATCATACAGAGAATACTTTGCTCTTCTATAACGCCCCATATATTGTTGAAGATGCTTTGGACACTGAAGCTGCTGCTCTTTATTGGGCCTTAAAATTTGCTAAGGATAACAAGTGGAAGTGGATTTTTGCTGAAGTGGACTCCTCTCTGCTGGTGGAGCTGCTGACTGTTAAGATTTCTTCCCCTTGGCACATAAACTAGTGGATTCATAAGATTAAGAAGCTTAGCCTTGAAATTAAGATTCAGTTCTCTTTTGTCTATAGGGAAGCCAACAGGCCTGCTGACTTCCTGGCTAAGGAGGGTGCAAGTTCTGAGCATGCCGAGGTCTCCATAATCCTCTCCCCCCCCCACTCCATCTGTTAATGGGACAAACTTCAAATTCCTTACCTAAGAGTACAAAAATGAATGTTGGGTCCATTGCTTGTGGCCTTGAGTTGTGCTAGTCCTCCATTGAGGCTGAACTCATTTTGTTTGGGGGTATACATGTATTTTAGTTTGCTTAAGTGTGTTTTGTTGGAGAGGGCTCCCCATTAGGCTGTTTACTTTTTTTTGGTGTCTGTTTATATATATATATATATATATATATATATATATATATATATATATATATATATATATATATATATATATATATATATATATATATTCTTTTAAATGTATATATACCTTTTGTGTGCTTTTCTTTGCCTCTTGTAAGGGTTCTGTTTGTGGATTGGTCACCCTCTTTAGGTATGTGTCATTTTGTTGTTTGGATTCTAGATAGAGGACTTTCCAATTTAGTGTCTATGTATTGTTTTTTCTTATAAACATGTAGGGAGCCATATAATGCTCCTTCCATTAAAAAAATATATGTAAATTAAAATGTCCTTCTGAAACGAGCGACGAGATTTCGATTCCGAATGCCAACAGCTTCCAACGGGCAACTCCTCTAACCAAAAAATAGTGCCGAAGATACTTAATAGACCAAAATATGGAAATCTAGAAGTTAAAACTCTTTAATATAAGCCAGATTTTTAAGTAGTAAAGGAGTTACTTGTGGGCAAGTAACTTTTAAGTTTGGGAGATATTGATGCATAAAAAATATTTGCATTTTTAGACCTATATTTTATACTCATTTTTGGTGTTATTGCACTTTAAAGGAAGGTATTTTTTTATGTTTTATTGTAGGTTGATGATTTTTAGCACTTGGAGCAAAAAGGAAGCAAAAAAGAATGACATTTGGAGTCAAAATGACGTTTTTGAGAGAAATACTCAGCCCCGACGGTGCCAGCATGGACGCCGACAGTGCCAGCATGGACGACGACGACGCCATCATGATGGAAGGAGTCCAGAACAGTGAGGGCTCCAACGGTGCCAGACTGGGTGCCGAGGACGCCATTTGATAGAGAGCACAAATTAATTTTGGGCCACTGGCGCCGACAATGCCATCGTGGGTGCCGACAACGTTGAAGTCGGTGCAGGGAAAAATTCTAGAAGATTCGAAAAATTTTGACACTTTTTGAAGAGTTATTTGATACGCCTCTTGGAAAACTGACATTATGCTCTATTTAGAGTGGAAATTGAAAAGAAAAAGGAGTCCGCTAGTGTGTTATTGAGTTTTCTTTACTGTTCCATTGTATGTAAGAATAGTTGGATAGGAAGAGAAGTGAGAGATTTATTCTTCCCTACATCTTCGAAGAGAGAATTAAGAGTCTTGTGAAGAGAGAAAGAGTCCAAGAGGAGTTACAAGTGATTTGTTTTGAGGAAGAGTTAAAAATAGGTGGTGTTTATTTATTATTGTTGTATAAACTTTCTTTTATTTATGAAATTTGTATTTTGTTGTATCTTTCTCCTGAGGTGTGAGTAGTTTTCTTTGTCTTTCTCCTACTCTGAGATATTTTGAAATGAAGAGATTTTTTGGATGTGCTAATTTTAAAATATAAAATAAATTGTGATGATTTTTTTCACTCCATTCATAATTTACTATTCAATTTAACCAATTGAAATTTAACATCTGTTGTGAAACTACTATCCGAGAAATGAAGTATGAGTTACACAACAAAGTGAGAATCACATTTAGTTCCATGAAGAAGTGTTTCATTCATAGAATTGAGTGCAAATAAATAAGGAAATATATATGTTGTTGGGCAAAGAATTGGAGATTCTAGGGTGACAGATTAAAATCTTCAATTTGGTCTTAATATTTAAGAACTAAAGCGAGAGTTAGCCTTCAGGGGAAGGGAAGTGGGAGCTCTGGAGTGAGAGTCGGTATCCTCCCAGCCTAACCACAGATTTAGAGAATAAACTTAAGATTAACAAACGATTCTCTATAACACTTGACCGAGGGTAGATAATTAAAATTGCTCCTATTTGGCACAAGATATATAAAAATCTTTTATCTCTCTCATTTAACCAAAAACTCATTGTAGTGGGAAAGATGCTTTCTCATATTTGATAAATTCATTACAAATGTATAGTTTGGTAGTTATTGCTTAGCTTTGCTTTACAGTTTTGCTAGTGGTTAGTAATTTAGTTCTGATAGCACCCTAAACATTTGAAATTAGTGTAGTAGATTTTCCTTATTGTTGTGAATTTTCTTGATTTAAATTTCCATTACGAATTTACACCTTCCTCGTGGGATCGATATTTGGGACTAAAACAGAAAATTCTGTATTACTTGATAACGATACGTATACTTGCGTAGAATCCCTACATAAATTGCTTCAATTTCTTATTCATAAATAACAAATCAAGTTTTTTGCGTCTCTGCAAAGCGAAGTCAACATTATTAATTTTACATATCTATAATTTCGGAAACAAGTTTTTGACGGTATTTTCGGGGATTAAAATCTTTAAGTAGTGTGGTCAACTTCATAAATCTTTACATATAAAAAATATCGGGATCACTCCTTTGCTCCAAGTCGCCTCCATATTGCTCGGCTTTCAAGACATGTTGTATTTGCAAGGAAAACATGAAAAGTGCAATTTTATCCATAAAAATGTGCAAAAAATAAATGAATTTAAACATTAGTTCTATACATTATGCTAGACAAATGCTAGCTGAATCTCGAAGGAATTGAACAACGAAAAAATGGAGATGTGAAATTGAAGTTTCGGGCAAAAGAATAGGAAATTCACCAGTAAGCATCGACAATATGGCTGAGTTGACCGACAGAAGCTTTAGGGTGACGAAACATCAAACAAAGGACCCCTTGCTAGAATCGATCTACTCCCATTAATCGACTGGTCATCCTTCTCGGTTGAATTGTCATGTGAAGTTGAAGCGTAAATATATTGAAGTCAATAGTCATTATATTTCTTTGTATTAAAATGTAATTTTCATTCGACAAAATTTAGCCATTTTAGGTGGTTATTGTGATTTTTCTCTCTATGTTGCAACTGCACTTTTAGACCCCTGTAAATAGACAATCATGACAAAAGCAAAATAGACGTTTCTTTCTCACTCAGCTCTCTATCTCTCATTTTTCTCCTCTCAACTCTAACTCTCTCACCGTGTTTTTCGGAAGTCAGTTTAGGTTTCAGCAAACCAAAAGTTCAAGATTTTGTTGAAGTCATTTGGCACTGGGTGATGCCTCATTCTAGATAGTTGAATTGCACAAAAAATGGGGCAAAGTCAGGGATAATGTATGAGAATGCACTTGCGCGTGACTCACAAGTAACAATAGAAAGGCGCTAATTTCATTCCTTACACTCTCTTTTGTTGGTTTCACCCGCACCCTATCTTATTTAGATCTCAATTTTACTGTCCATGAATGCATTATGGAGAAATGTTTATCTTCACTATAAATTTCTAAGTTTGATGTATAGTGGATCCTACAAATAATTTTTGGAAGCTATTCATTTAGCTTTTCTGTGCTTTGAGAGCCAAAATTTACATTAAAATGGTGATAGATCATTTCAACATTTGAATTAAATAATAATAGAAAATAGATTGCAAATCTATATTCCGCTGTTAAATCTTATGAGATTCTCATGTGGATCAAACGTATTGAAGTTCAATGTTTATTGTTTAAAAAACTTCAATTTGGTTTGTAATTTATATTACGATGACAAGATTTATTCAGTTATTTTTTTCTGGAACTTAATTGAAATGCGATGTGATTCATGTGAACATTAATGTGGGCATTTACACCTCTTTTGAATTAACGTTAAAAATGTGTTCAATGTTTAAAAAGTTTTCAAGAAAAATCCTAATAGATTTGGCTATAATTGTTTCCGAAAAGTTATTTTCCCAAAACATTAGAGGCTGTTTTGCATCAATTTTTTATTTTTATTTTTTACTTTTCAAAACTGAAAATAGAAAAAAAAAAACATATAAACTGTATTTGTTTATCAATTTTTCATTTTATTTTTGCTTCTTATCTTTTGATGTGCACTTCTATTTTTAAAATATTTATAAAAAAAAAAATTGTTTGTAAAACACCAAAACAACAATTCGCAGAGCCGACTGCCCGCTGTCTGCCGCCTACTGGAGCCTTATGCCACTCGCCGCCACTACCACCTGCTGGCGCCTTCTATCCTTCTGTCGCTCGCCTCAGTCGAGCGCCTTCCGCCGCCCACTGCCCGCTTTTCGCTTCCCTCTTCCTTCTTGCATTTAGTCCTCGCTGTCGTCAGTAGCTGCAAATCCTGCCAGAAGCCGTCGTCCGTCGGCCCCAACCCGCTTGTCTGCCCACCACCCGCTTATTCGCCCTCCGTCGTTGCCTGACGTCGCTCGCCTGCCCACAAATAATACTTCGTGCTGCGTGGAGTAAGAAAAAAAGTGTTAAGAGTTGCTGAATTTAATATTAGAACGTAGGTGAACCCAACTCTTTTATAAAAAAATATAAATTTAAAATATAAAAAAATAAATAAAATACCCAACTAAGAATGTTTTATATTCTTTTTATTTTTAAGAAACATATATATCAGTTTCACACACAAAACAAAATAAAAATTAAATTTACTAAATGTAAAAGTAAAAATAAAAATAAAAATAGAAAATAAGAAATTAATCATTTTTAATTTCTTATTGCGATTTTTACTGAGCATTAAAACACTATTTTATGAAATTGTTTCAAAAAAGTATTTTTTAAAAATAGAAGTTCAATATCAAAATCCTTGGCTTCCTGTTGGAAAAAATATTGGATCGGAGTCGGGATGCAAAGTTATATCCAGACAGCGAACACGATCTATTAGGAGAAAAAAAAAACATTCTGTATCACGTCTGTTATCCACTTGTAGCTTACGTTCGGAGTCTGAAAGCATTTTCTCCTTGAGTGAAGGCAAGGAAGTTGAAGCTCTCCAGCCACAAATCAACTGTCGTGTGACAAGGCATATGTTTTCTTAAGAAAATATTCTTTTGAAAACAAACTCTGTTATATTTGTTTAAAAAAACCAATTATTTAAATAAAAAAATATTTGAAAAGCAATAAAAAATTTCTGAAGACTCCTATGTAAAATTTCTTATTAAACAAATATCACAAAAATCTTTAGCATGAAAATAAAAAAATAAATTTTATTATAACTTTTAAAAATGAATTATATAATTTCATGCATGAATATAAATATCAGTATTATGTTTATAAAAGTTTACATTTGAGATGTTTTAGTAATATATAAATTATGTGCTCCCCAAAACTATTTATATGCCCTCTCACATTTTTCTTTAGTGTTTATAAATAGTAAAATAAAAATTATTTAAACAACTCATGATAAAACCCTATTTCAATGATTAAGCATTGACTACATTTGAATGTGAATGGGAAGTGGAAATTTAACTTAAATGGCCAACCTGCGCTTCGGTGAATCACCTGTCTACGGCCGTGATAATTTGTGTAAACGTGTTGGGTCTATATTAGGACCGGGGGGCCAACAATTGGACAAAAGTACACCGATGTTTCATGATCAGCTCAACCTGATGTTTCTCCATAACAGCCGTCTGATCATCGTGATTATCGGATTCTTTAGTCGTTTCTTTGACGCAAAATAGCACGAGTGATCTTATCACAATCGAGTCTCTTTAGGAAAGGCTGATATCATTTCTCCGTTGAGCTGCAGTTACTATATTTACTGGGCATTTACCACCCAATTTTCATGTATTTATATATCGAATATCTATGTCTTATTTCTTACTATTACAACAAATATTATTTATATCAAATTAAAATTATTGTTATTTTAATTTAAAAAATGTAAAATATAGTTTTTCTTCTAATAATAAGCAAACACAAATAAAAATTAAAATTTAGATGTTATTAATCTAAATATAAAAGAATTGAATGATATGTATGTACATCTTCTTACTTTTTAATTCAAATTAATATACTAGCTTTAATAATATAGTTTTTTATAACAAAATTATCTAGATTGAACTGCCCTCCCAGAGGAAAGTATTAATTATATATTTTCATCATTTTGTAAGAAAATAAATTGCAGTATAGAAGAGAGGTTTGATATGTGATTAGTCAACAAATTTCTGGGATTTAAATATTTTTTATGGGAAAAAAATGATAACTACAATTAAAATACAATTGCAATTTTAAATTTTTTTTCTGTCAATTTAATTCGCCAATTTTTTTTTATTGTTTTATTTTTTGCGTAATCAACTGGTAGGATCATGTGCAGCTTAGAACTTTTTCAGATAAGTTTGATTCTATTGGTATTTATTTCTTGTCAAACAAATTGAGGAAATATCTCCCCCTTCCCGAATCCTGACTGCACTCTCTCCTCCCTCCGCTCCAGCTTTTTCCTCTCCATCTCTCTCTCTCTTTGTCTGTGGGCTTTTCTTCCGTCTTGGATTCAATGGATTTGAGAAATCTTTCCATGGTCGAAGTCCAAGTTTTTGTTGCACAAAATTTTCTAGGCGCCCAGTAGCTCATCCAAAATCGCAGTTCAGCTCGTACGAACAACTGCTTTTCTCTTCATCAGATTCGGTGAAATGCGTTACAATAAGTGCTTCCAGATGAGGGGCGTTTTTCTTTAAGGTCAGCTTCGAAACATGGCTCTTTTTTAATGATTTTCTGTTCACATGATTTATTTGCTCTCTCCTATTTCAAAGTTGTGATTTTGGGAAGATTATTCGGTTTTCTTCAATCCTAAGGATGAGTATCTATGATGAATGGGATCAATCGTTGTCTTTTTATTGAATATTTATTCATATGTTTTCCTGGAACATCTTATTTTCTGTGTGAGTTTCAAAGCTGCACCTGCGTTTATTCTATTTTTGTTTCTTATATAATGTTTTCGCCCCTTTTATGTTTGATATTCTTATGGAGCTCGAGAGAGTTACTTAAGCGAGCCATGGAGTTGGAAAGTCTTAAGATTTCTTTTTGATACTTGTAATTCTACTATCTTTTTTTTCTGGTTTTAGATCTGAGTTATTTAAACAGTACTTATGGTGATTTTCACGGAAAAGTTCTCTTAGAAGATTACAGAATAACAATTCTGTTTCTATTCCTTGTCATTTAATTTGGACTTTATTTTATTTTATTTTTTTTGTATATTAATCATTGGTATCAAGATTTTGTTCATTAAGTTTCCCAGATTCAAAAACTGAGAAGAACCGTGAAAGTGTTAGCTACTGTCGATTTTGAGATAAATGGGAAGAGGAAGAGGGAAGGGGAAGAAAATAGCAAATGCATCAAGACATGGGGACCCGGACAGTGGAGATGAAGAACAACTTCCTTTGCATAAAAAAAGGGGAAGGCCCCAAAAACCGTCGAAAAATGATGCCAACGAAAATGGAAGTGAGAAGAATGAAGAAGATGGGGATGATTTCCTACCTCATTTTAAAGAGGAAAACAGCACTGTTCTGGAGAATGTGAAGAGAAAGAGATATTTTCGGGCAAAAGAAAATTCCGATACAGTTTTGGAAGAGAAAGAGGCCAGTATCGGATCAAAAGTAGAGGGTACAACAAAGACTAATGGCTTCAGGCATAATGGAAGCAGACGCAAGAGTAGACCTCACAGAGCAGCTGAAGCAGGAGTACCTGTAGCGGCTGTCTACAATGGGTTTTAACTATTTGCTCGCACAGAATGTTATTTTGATGCTTCAGCATTTCTTCTCTTATTTTCGTACATTGCTATTTGCATTGAGTTTTTCAGTTTCATCATTGGACTAAATCCTTTTGATCAAAGATGGGATATGCATTGTTTATATTCATCTAATCTTATAGCGTTTTTTTTATATGTTGGTAAGCATATTTGCTGAGCATTTATTTGTATATGTACGCATCATATTTGTTGCAAAATTTTTCTTCTTTTTTTCTAATGTTATATATTTGTACTACAAAATCGCTAATGTTTGCTTGATGACAAAAATGTTAAATTATAGAAGAGTATATAGAATGGTCTTCGTGTCGATAATGTTAAGTTGTTGAGCTTTTAAAATATTAATGGTTGTTTTTAATTATTTAAACTTTAAATGGTGTATTTTGTTAAGCACAGGTTTTTTTATTGTTCTTTTTTACTAAATTGTTTATATGTTGCATAAAACTATCGGTATGCTTATGAAGTTAGAGAAGACGCTTTTGACAATTCGTGATGTTGAAAGCATATTTGTGTTATATATTAAAACTGTTTTTGATAACATTGAGCAACGCGAAATTGAGGAGGCTTTGGTTATGTTATATGACTTTTAAGGATGCGTCCTAAAAATCGTTGTCTTTTTTTTTTTTACTTTGATTGCAAATAATTGTCTATAAAAATTTACTATGGTTTTATTTTATTTTTTTTTGGTTGAGGCTTTCTCATATGACTTGATTGTAGTGCGTTATGTTAAGTTGGTAAGCAACGTCACCTCAAAATTATCTAGTCATGTTTTTTGATAAATTTAATTATTTACTTTTATTCAATCGATATATCCAGTATATAATTATTGATGAGTCCTGATTTATCCGTCAAAGAGGGAGAGAGGGAGAGGGACAGGGACAGGGAGAGGGAGAGATGGAGTGATAGAGAGAGAGTGAGTGAGAGAGTGAGAGATGAACTGTAAAATGTATTTTTTATCAGTCTTTTGTTGGGGAAATAATTCCCTATTAATAGATGAGAGGGCATGATATGTGTAGTTTCTCTTACCTTTTTAGGGGGCGTTATAGAATAAATTTTGTAGTTTATAAGTGTAAGCCTAAGACTTGGCTATCTTTATTACATGGTTGGTTGAGGTCATAGGGCTTTAATAAGGCATGCCCACTAGTCTGAATATATTGAATTGGTGTTGTCAGTCGACTTGTGATGATCTTCGGGTCGGCTACCGGGCAAAATGTGAATTGTCATTATCAATACCTGAATCAGGACCCCCTGTCAATAGAGTGAGGTCAGACTATCTAGCAGAGGGTGAACCACCATAATCCGATAGATAACTAACCTCTTAACAAAAGTTCCTATGAGATGCTCTTGGAGTATGTCATAGACGATGCCCTGCTTTTCGATAAAGAGTCTCAGAGGTGTCTGTACAATGGCAGGCGGCACTAAACTTTTCCCTTGAGTTGGATTTGGGCGAAAGTCCGATTGATGTCTTCTCTCCACTCTCAATTGACTTGGGTTTTTAGTTTGGACAGCTTGGTTAGCTTCGGGTCCCGATTTAGGGGGGGTTTACTATGTCGTGTAGACTTGTCGGTCTTCTGCTAATAGCTCTCTTGGTTTTCTATCGGTGTACCCTCTTAGCTCTATTTTCTTTTCCCTAAGTTTTTTGGCTCTTAAGATTTTTTTGTTTCATTTTGTTGTACTTATTTTTGTTCACCTATTCTATTACTTCTTGAAAATGATAGTTACAATACGAATAAGATAATTAAATGTAAGATATTTAAGTGAATGTCATTTAAAATAACATATGAAGAGAAATTTGAAATGAAAGAGTTGAAACATGAGCAAGAAGATGAATTAGATCAATATGAAGATTTGTATAAGGAAGATTCAAATTATCTTTAAGAAAGTTTTGAAGTTTTGGACACGAAAGAAAAAGATAAATCTTTTTGTCCAAAAATTGAAAAACCTCCTGAGCTTGAGTTGAAGTTACTTCCTGAACATTTGAAGAATGCCTTTTTAGGTGATTCCTGAATATTACCTGTTATAATTTCCTTAAAATTAACCATAGAAGAAGAAGAGAGTTTGATGTAAGATTTAAAGAGTTACAAGAAAGCCTTTAGATGGACAATTGCTAATCTTAAAGGAATCAGTCCTTCAATTTGTATGCATAAATTTAATATGGAAGAGAACTGCAAATTAAGGGCTAATCCTCAGAGGAGATTGAATCCTATTATTTAAGAAGTTATTAAGAAATAAAATTTTAAGTTGTTAGATGCTAAAATTATCTACTTTATTTTAGATATTGCATGAGTCAGTCTAATTCTCTTCCTTCCTAAGAAAGGAAGAGTGACAGTGACTTTGAGTGAATATATTAAGTTAACTTCAACAAGACAAGTCACAAGATGGAAAAAATGCATTAATTATAGAAAATCAAATCTCGCCACTATAAAAGATCATTTTCACTAACCTTTCTAGATCAAATGCTGAATAGACTAGCTGAGCATAAATACTTTTATTTTCTAGATGGATTAGTTGGTTATCATTAAATACAAATTACTCATAAGGATCAATAAAAAATAATTTTTACCGGTCCTTATGGTACATTTGCTTTTAGAAGGCTGCCCTTTGATTTATGTAACGCACCTCCTACATTTCAAAGCTGTAAGATGGCTATTTTTTGTGATTTAATTAAAAAGGGATTGAAGTTTCTATGGATGATTTTTTAGTGTTTGGAACTTCATTTAAATAATGTTTTGAATATTTATGAAAAGTTCTTAAGTGTTGTGAAGAAACAAATTTTGTCCTTAACTGGAAAAAATGTCAATTTATGGTGGCAGGAGGAATATTTTTGGGACATCAAATTTGGGAAAATGGTATGGAAGCAGAGCCTGCAAAAAAATCAAGTAATCGCTAATTTACCTCACCCAAAAAGTGTGAAGGAAATTAGGAGTTTTTTAGGATAAGCTGGATTCTACAGGAAGTATATTAAAGACTTCTCAAAAATAAATAACCCTCTGTGCCATTTACATGAAAAAGATGTAATTTTTAATATTGATAAAGAGTGCCTAAAAGCTTTTGAATTATTAAAATATAAATTAGTCCCTCCACTAATTACTGTTTCACTGGATTGAGAAAAACCTTTTGAATTGATGTCTGATGGTAGTGATTATGCTATTGGAGTTGTTTTAGGACAAAAGCATCATATGATTTCAAAGTTATCTACTATGCTAGTAGAACTCTTAATGAAGCTCAAATTTATTAGACCAAAACTGTGAAAGAGTTATTAGCTTTAGTATATGCTTTTGATAAATTTAGATCATACTTAATTGAAACTAAATGTATTGTGCATACATATCATTCAGCTATTAAGTATTTAATGGAAAAGAAGGATGCAAAGCCAAGACTGATAAGATGGGCTCTTCTTTTGCAAGAATTTGATCTTTTTATAGTAGTTAGGAAGGGAGTTGAGAATCAAATTGCTGATCATCTGTCCAAGTTTGAATTAGTGAAACGACTCTATTTCAAGAAAAAAGATTAATGAACATTTTCTAGATAAGGAATTGTTTAATGTTAATGAGTGGTGTGTTCCATGGTATACTTACATTGTGAATTTCATTATTAGTGATATAATACCTTATGGAATGACATACCAATAGAAGATAAAATTTTTATCTGTAGCTAAGACTTATTTTTTAAAGGACCCGTTCTTATATAAACAAGGAAAGGATCTAATTATTCAAAGATATTTACCTATAGAAGAACTTATGAAATTATCAAAAAAAATGTCATAATTCTGATTTTAGGGGACATTTTGGTGTTGATAAAACAACATAAAAAATTTTACAGTTTTGTCGGCACTATTTTGGTTAAGGGAGTTGCCCGTTGGAAGTTGTCGGTCACCGGTATCGAAATCCTGTCACCCGTTTTGGTAGGACATTTAATTTACATGTAGATTTAAGTTTCAAAAAATATGAAATCAAACTAACCTCATATTTTTCCTAAGTTTAAATGAAGGAGCGTTGTATCTCAAACCTTGTATCTATCCCGAAGGATAAAGATAAGACTTGAGGATGAGACTCGATCAAATAAACTAAGTAATATATGACATCCATTTGGTCTGCAAAATCGTTTTATTTGGCAGTAATTTACCCTATTTAATATGAAGAATTAAATAGGTTTTATATTAAGTTGGGTTTGAACAAGCTTCCTATAAGGGCAAGCCCTTATAGTTAATTACATCTTAGATAACCGAAGTCACCGAAGAATACTCTCGATAAAAATTAGGAAATATTATCTTCAAAGAGGTCAAAGGATAGGACTTTTCAATGATATCAGGCAAAGAGGTGTGAAAAGGGATTGGTTTGAATTTGGAACATTTATTATAGAAACAAAAAGAAGGAAGAACTAGGGGTTGTCACAGATCAATAGGAGAACCTAGGTTGCTTCCCAGTTTATCCTATTGTTTGGCTTCATTTTTTAGGAGAAATTTAATTGAGAGTTTCATCCTATAAATTTTATTTATTAGGGCTTACATTCGTATGAAACAATCTCACAAATAGCCCAAAAGATGTGAGGGTTTAGGTCATGATGGACGACAACCTCAGAATCCTAAAATGAGTTAGGGCTTATATTGTACAGTAGAGCTGTACAAAGGCCTAAGATGAGTTGAGGATTTATGTTCCATAAGCAAACAATCTCAAAATCCTATGGCTTGTTGTTTAATTCTAAGGAAGGAAATGGTTTTGTTGGGGAAGACAGGTTTTGCTGTTGAAGATGGCCGTGCTACCCACCATGCTAGCTCCTACCTCCTTCTCGTGATAAGTTTAAGTTTTCTAGGGTGTCAAGTTATGATGTCAAATTAGGTGGCCCTATGATTAAAGTTCTTTAAAAATTTATTAAGGCATATTAAAGTAGATTAGAGCGACACTGATTAGTATTCTACGTTTCTCTCATTCTAGTACCACTATTTTCTATTTGATTCACTTAGTCCAAATGAATTTACTAAACTCAACTTAATGAATTACGTACTTTCATTTAGACTGTGAGAAGCCTCGTTAGCAACCGTAGGTTATCTCCTCTGAGG
>NEWO01000549.1:106472-118011 GCA_003013225.1 Phalaenopsis aphrodite | reverse complement strand
ATATACATATATATATATATACATATATATATATATATACATATATACATATATATATATATATGTTGAATTTTAAATGATGATGAGGATTAATTTTTTTAAGCCATTTGAACATCAAATAAGGGTGTTAAATTAGTAAGTTATCAACACTCGAAATCATACCGCTAAGTCTAGGATCATTTAATTGACTAGATTTCCGAATTTTAATAATTTAAGGAAATTACAAATTTTTTCTTTAATTTAAAGAAGTGAGATTTGTTTCTACCAATTAATCCCTTATGTTACAATCATCCCAATGTGTTAATTATGATTAAAGGTTGCCCATTTCCCTTTCTTGAATTAAGCCTAAATGTTAATTAAGACTAAAATTTCAGAATTACACTTTTGCACCTAAGGCTCTAATACTTCATAATTCATCAAATTTAATTTAAATGACTTTGGAATTTGCATCTCACCTAACTTGATATGCAAGAAATATGATTTTTCAAAGAAAATTCCCTAACTTGACCAAGGTAAAGACAAATCCGTTGAAAATTTTATTGGAGGTAAACTTAGAATAGAGAATCATTGGGACCAAATTTCATGATTTTTTGAATTTTATGTGAGTTATTAGAATTATTTTAAATTCTCGAGAATTTATTAATTATAAAATATTTTAAATCTGTAAAAATAAGTTTTATGTTTTTATTAAATATCTCTGAGATCAAAGAACCCAAAAAAACAAATTTCACATTTTTTTTTTATTTTTCTTTGAATTTTTAGGATTATTTTAATGAAAATACATTTTTAGCCTTTAAAATTCAATATCTTCACATAACAAATCAGGAAGAATATTCTAATTGTTCCTAAGTGGTTAGGAAATAATTTAGAACATTTCCATGAATTTTATTATTGTTGTGATTTTTATCATTTTTTAATTATTTAAATATTAAAGAAAGGCTTTAAAATAAAATTTTTATTTTAATTACAAATTTATTTTTAGAAAATTCATCTGATCACAGAGAACTCCAACAACTTAATTTTATAATTTTTTTGAGTTAAATTTTAATTGTTAAAAATCATTTTAGTGTTAAAAATTGAAATTTAAATTTGAAAATCAGTTTGAGTTATTAAATGAGCTCCAAATATTTTGAAATTTTTATGAGGAGTTCTATGAACTTCATATTACAGTGGTGATTAAAAGTCAATTCATTTCGATGTTTATTTTTCCCAAATTAATTTTCTTTATGTTTTAGGGTTTGGTGAAAGTTAGGTGTATTCTTAATGACTTAACCCATGAAATATTTTCCAAAGGGTTCTTTGACCACAATAAACCTTCCAAATTATTCATGGAATATTGTAAGAAACATGCTAATTATTATGATTAATTTATGATAATAGACATAAACTTGAAAAATATGGATCTTTATCTAGAGGTCTCCTATGACTTTAGAAAAATCAAAGAATGTTCCCTAAGGAAAATGCAAAACATGCCAAAATTTCAAGCTATGATGAAATATCTACAGGCATGGAAAATTTAAAGACTCAAAACATTGTTTAATTAATTAAAAGTAAAACATGCACCACATAAACTTCAAATTATTTCTACATTATTCTCCTCTGTTCACCGAGCAAGAGGGTATTTTTACTTTATTTTTGTGATTTTTCTACACCAAGATATGGATTTTTGAAGTTAGGGATCATTTTCTGATTTATTTAATTCCCTATTTATCTATTAAACGTGCAACACTGACTAGATCCTAGGTGGCTCGAAAAACACGCGTGGCGCACTCTAGTTGGATACCGCCTTTCACATAGCCGCTGACTCGACCCGCACTTTATGAATCGCGCTCCCATCAAGTGCAATCATAGCCATTCATTTGATACACACATGATCCAACGGTTCTGCATCATCGTCCCTGAATAGAGTGAACCCGTAACCGTCCACACTAAAGCCTCAAGATCTCCCCCATTTCTCCACCAAATGACCTCGGGTTTGATCTTATGGACTCGTCTAAGTGTGACGAACATATCTATATGGTAAACATGCCCTTAAACTAACCCTAATCAAATGGAGAATCAAAATAGACTCGGGAAGAAGGGAAGTTCAATACCTTTGCTCTGAGAAGGGAAGCATCAATTAGAGGTGCTCGACATGTTTGTGGAAGTCAAAGGAGGCTTGGGATTGAGCCTTTGGTCGGGATGAAAGGTCTAGACCCAAATTTGATCAAGGCCAAATTTGGTTGTTGGTCTTGAGCTATCTTAGAGGCTTTATATGAGGGGGATTTGATAGAGCTTTGTCTTAGTTAAGTGTGGTGATGGTGTTGATGACTTTAATTTGGATTTGGTTCAGTATGAAGGTGTGGTGGAGAATGTCCTGTCTCTGACAAGGATTTGAGCTCAAAAATTGAGTTTCGGTAAGGGGAATTAGGACAATGGAGTGGTTGGTTTGCACTGTGGAGGTTTCAAGGAAGCTCAGGGAGTGATTTCAGAGGGTATCCTTAAGAAATTTTCAGCACACCCTTCAAGGCCTTGGAAGAGGACGTTTTATAAAAATGGCTTAGTGTGGCTCTATGGGCCAATGTATGGGTGTAAAGTGTTGCCTATGTGGAGGGCAGAAAGGCTCTAATCTTCAATGGGATGAGGTGTCCTCTAGGTTTGAATTGGAATTGGATTTTTTAGGGTGGCTCACATTTTTGGCTCCTCTAGTGACTAAGCCAACCGGCAAGGCTAGGGGAGGTGCCCAAGAGGTCAGATGTGCCAGGGGAATTTGTCACAACAATTTATTTGGGCAGGTGTTTTGCTTTGGCAAAAATCTATTAGGCTTAAGTAATTTTAGAAGTAAATCCCTTGATTTGGGGATCCTTTGGTCCATGGCTCATTTGGGTGGTCTCGTGGGGTTTGTCCTGATTAATAAGTTCCAAAATTTGGCTGTAGAAGTCTTGCCTTGACCAATTTGGCTAGATTAGCTCAACTTTTGCTGAAGGGGTCCATGTAGGTCAATTTGGTTAAAGCATGGGTTTAAGCAAGGCTAACCATGACCTTGAGCCCAATTGATTGATCAACATTATGTAGATGATTGTAATGAAGACATTTGGTGAAGGATTGAAGTGATTTTGAGTTCAATTAGAAGCTCAATTTGAAGGAAAATTGACCCCAGAAAATCCTCGTCAATCTTTATCACAACATGCTCAAAAACAGAGTAGCCAGTCCAACCAGCGACCGCTTCAAGAAGGATCACCTCGAATAGGGAATAAGAGAATATCTTTGGCAAAATGACATAAATGGTGCAGTCTTTCAAAGATGAAGTTGTATCCAAGATGTTCGAAAGTTTGATGAAGAAGCCTGAGTTCAGACTACCAGATCCAATGAAATCTGAAGAGTTTAACAAGAAAGATCAACCAAATTATTGTCCATACCACAGTTTGTTGGGCACACTATAGAAGAATGTTTCATCTTTAAGGATTGGCTTGAGAAGAACCTTAAAGAAGGGAATATAGTAATCCCAAAAGAATATTTAAAAGAACCTTAAAAAGATTTTGTAATGTGAATTCTGCCAAACCAATGTCTCTGATTCATCCTTATACTGGAGAAGATGGATGGAGTACGACTTGGGACGAGCTCAAGAGGGTCCTAAACCAAATACAAGATTCATCAAAACAATCTTCCGCATATACTAGAAAAGATGGATGGAATACAGTCTGAAGCAAATCGTCTAAGAAAATATTACACCAAATCCAGAATGCTTCAAAACAAGCCTCCATTCAGAGTCTTCAGCCTGCTAAACCCGTGTCGAAGATTTCACCACGAGATTTGTCATCATTGAAGAAAAACAAGAAGAAGAACACCACCATAAGGACTGATAGCACGCGGGGTAGGATAGGGACTACCTCTACTATATTGGTTGTTTCAGATTTGGGGAAGAAAGTCCTTGAACCCCTAACTTTGTATGATTATCTTTTTTACCCCTTCAGGGACTTGTAAATATAAAGATTGTGATTTTGACTACATTTTAACTGTTTCTTGTGATAACGTAATTGATTTTAACCAATCTAGTCTTGATCTCGATTCTCAAAAATGATCCTCAAATTGTACTTGTGTCCGATGAACTCACTAACAAGACCGAAGAAGACATCGATGATACCGCTTACGACAGCACTGGGAGTGAGGAACCAATTCTCGAGCACCACAGTGTACCGCTTGCCATCAACTTAGATCTTTTTGACAAAGAAGAAACACCAGAGGATTCAACAATGATATCTCAAGAAGAAGAAATTACAAAGGTGAACTTAAAGAGCGGGAGAGTGTTACCCCCAAGAATAGCTCCAATAGATAAAGAAAAACAAATACTAACTTGAGAAGAACTACCACCACCTCCACTAGAGGAAAAACCACACAACCAAGAGAAAATTGGAGGATCATACAAAGTGTATTACAATGTGTTAGCTCATTTTATGAATTTGTCGGCTAGATTAAGAATCTACGACGCTTTGATCCTGTCAAAAGAGATGAGCGAGTGTCTAGTTACAGCTTTGCTTGACCCAGAGATTTGCTTAGCGCAGTTGGCCAGCACATCCTCGGAGGAAGTTTTCTCTTTGAAAGAACTACCTGGGGTAACCTTCACAGATGAAGATCTGCTACTTGATATTGTCGACCACAACCAATCACTCTACATCTCTGTTAACATCGGCAGGTTTGTGTTGTCCAAAGTTTTAGTAGATCCTGGAGCATCCCTCAACTTGATGACTCTACGGACATTAGCCTATTTAGACATAAAAGCTAAGGACCTTACAGCTGATAAAAGAATGCTAAGAGGATTCAACCAAAAGGGAGAGAGAGCCCTTGGATTGATTACATTGCTTATGAAAGTTGGAGAACTAGCGACAACTGGTAAATTCCACATCATCGATGCCAAGACCTCTTTCAATGCTCTATTGGTCGACCGTAGATTCACAAACACAACATCATTCCATCGTCTCTACACTAGTGCATTAAGTACTATAAAGAAGGACAAGAACATTGCATCAAGGGATCATTTTCTGTGCATGAAGTTAGTATTCATGAAGATGCTGCCTACTACGCAACTCCGAAGAAAATAGTCTTCTCTCGCAAAATTATCACAAATAAAAGTGAAGATTCAGAAAAATCACAAAGATGAGGCCATTCAACTTCACTTCAGTGATCTCCCACCACTCTTTTGCAACAAGTTGGTAGAGGTTCTTTTAGTTCGCGCACCTGAGGTCGATGCCCGGGACATGGATGAGGAAAAACCAACTTAATTGTTGAACGGAATAGGCCAACCATCAACATTGGTGATAAAGACAGTTCCAAAGATGAATTAATGATGATAAAATAGAAGAAACCTCAGTACGAGATATCCTTAAAAGATACAGAGCAAAGCAAATATGAGATGATGTATGATTGAATAAACCTCTATGAGAATGCTATGACGCTTACTTCGATCCTCCCTCAAAAGGTCGAGATTTTATAGGTCATTGAAGTCTGTAGCGCTGGTTCAAAGCTGATCAAGTTTTATCGTGCTTCTACCTCTATTGACCTTGAAAATGATGTAAATTTGGATGATGATCCCAATGAATTAATGGAATTGCCTTTTTGTTATCTTTTGCCTTGCATAAAAAAATTGATTCAATAGGGATATTTGCCAAAATAAATACCGAAAGATAAATTAAAACTTCTTGAAAAATTAGGGAATGTTAAAAGTCAAACTCCAAACTTGAAAGAGGGTCTCAGATTTGGTACAGTCGGACCAATCGATGATTTAGTATTTTGTATGGTTGTTACTGGTGAATTGGAAGAGGATTGCCTTGATATAGAGGATGACTCTATTAATCAACTAATAGAAGATGCTTTGCTAGAATTTGAGGAGGAAATGAGATTCACTTTTAATGAATTAAAGGAAATTAACCTCCGGACTGAAGAGCAACCCCGGCCTACATTTATAAGTTCTCTACTCAATGATGAAGAATCTCTGCAATTGGTTAGATTGTTAACAGAATACAAAGATTACTTTGCATGGAGCTATGATGAATTGCCAGGACTATCAGCAGAGGTTGCAGTTCATAAACTTGAGGTGGACAAGAATATAACCCTAGTGAAACAAGCTCCCTAAAGAATGCACCTCAAAATAAAGCAGCAAATCATTGATGAGGTGAAGAAATTAATAGACGCTAACTTTGTAAAAGAAGAGAAATACCCCACATGGTTAGCTAACATTATCCTAATTAAGAAGAAAAATGGACAAATATTTGTTTGTGTCGACTTCAGGGATTTGAACAAAGCATGTCCAAAAAATGATTTCCCATTACTGATACCAGAAATGATGGTGGATATCTCTTTGACACATGAAATCTTCTTTTTTTATGGACGGCTCGTTGGGATACAACCAAATCAAGATGACTCTCGAGGATGGAGCACTTACAGCCTTCAGGACACCTATTAGAATTTTTTGCTACACAGTGATGTTGTTTGGCTTGAAGAACGCTGGAGCAACATATCCACGTGCAATGACAAAGATTTTTTATGACCTCATTCATAACCAGGTAAAGTTTTATGTGCATGATTTGGTCATCAAAAGTAAGCAAAAAATAGATAATTTGTACGATTTGAGGATCGTGTTCGAGTGGTTATGCTGATATGAACTTAAAATTAATCCCTTAAAGTGCGCCTTTCACGTTACCTCTGGGAAATTTCTAAGACTCGTTGTCCATCATCAGGGAATCAAGATGAGACAAAAAAAGATTAAACCTATCTTGGAAATGCCTCCACCCAAAACTTTGAAACAACTATGTTCATTCCAAGGGAAGTTGGCATATCTGAGACGTTTTATTTCTAATCTCTCAGGTAGGTGTCAGCCCTTCTCGACATTAATTGAAAAATATGCCAAATTCATTTGGGAAGAGAAATGTCAGTGGGCCTTTGAGGACGTTAAGAAATATTTAATGACATCTCTTGTTTTGGCAGCCCCTATCCCGGGGAAACTGTTGATACTTTATACCGTGACCTTCGACAACTCTCTTGGAGCTCTCTTAGCCCAAGTCAATAATAAGGGTAAAGAAAACACACTCTACTACTTCAATCACTGCCTAATACTAATAGAGATAAGGTATCCACCTATTGAGAAGCATTGTCTATCCTTGATTTTTGCCGCCCAAAAACTTAGACATTACATGCTTTCTCATAAGATTACCCAAATTTCAAAAGTTAATCCATTGAAATATTTAATGACCTGACCAGGACTCTCCGGACGTCTAGCAAGATGGCGGATGGTTTTATTGCAGTTTAATATAACTTTTGTTCCCCTCTGTGCCATAAATGAACATATTTTAGCAGACTTTCTTTCTGCACACCTACTTCCAGCTGGGTTCCCTCTTAATGATGAACTACCAGATGAACAAGTACTACAAATGGAATTCTTTAGTGCACAACACTAGGAGATATACTTCGATGGAGCTTTGTCAGCCAGAAAGGACAAAGGATCAGGCACAATTATACCAGGCAAAGCAAGTATTGGTTTAATCTTTATCATGCAAGATAAGGGTATGCTGAGGTTCTCCTACCACCTGACAGAGCCATGTAACAACAACGAAGCAGAGTATGAAGCCTTAATCACTGGATTAGAGTTGGCAATCTCGACGGGAATAACAGACATTGCCATCTTTGGTGACTCACAACTCGTCATCTAACAAGTCGTCGGACAACACAAGATTTTTAAACCGAGATTAGAAAAATACCATCAGTACATGATGAAGCTGCTAGAACATATCTCTAGTGTAACTTTATACGGGATTCCTACGTGAGATAATGCCCATGCTGACGCTCGAAAGAATTAACATGTCACCTGGAGGATTACATTGATGTCACGGTACAAGGAAGACAAATTTTGTCTCAGATCAATCTCAAAACTTTACACAAGCTTGGAAAAGAAGAAGAAACAATAAATATAGTTATGGATATCAACAAAGGTTGGCACAAGCCATTAATATAATATTTGCTTACTGGAAAGCTAAAAGTCTAAAGTACATTACATTACAAGAAGGACTATGTCATATGCTTTAGTAGGTGATGTCCTCTACAGGAGATCGTTCCACCAGATGTGGCTATGATGTTTAAGCAAAATAGAAGCACAATATATTGTAAACGAAGTACATGTCGGATTGTGTGACACTCACCATTCAGGGCCAAAGATGAAAATGAAGATCAAAAGACTCGGATATTATTGGTCAGCAATGATGTTTGACTGCATGGGTACAACCAAAAGATGTCACCAGTGTCAAGTGCATGGGGTGGTCTTACACTAACCTCCAAATGTGCTACACCAACCTATTACCTCATGGCCATTCGAGTGTTAGGGCACGAACATAATAGGTACGATAGACCCTCCATCCTCTAAAGAACACAGATTTGTACTGGCTGCTACAGATTATTTCTCTAAATGGGTAGAGGCAGTACCGTTATGAGAAGTTACGGCACAGCACATCCTTCAATTCTTCAAAAGCAAAATTTTCTACCGTTTCAGAGTATCGCAAAGAATAATTTCCGACAATGGGATAGCCTTGAAAAGCACCAAAATAAAAAATTTCATCAAACGACATGAGATAGATTGGAGATACTCTACAATTTACTATTCCAGAGCAAATGGCCTCGCTGAAGCCTTTAACAAAATATTGGTATAGATTTTAAAGAAAACACTAGACAAAAATAAAAGAGATTGGCACAACAAATTTTTAGAAGCCTTGTGGGTCTACCGGACGACGTTCAGGACTCCCACTCAATGTGCACCCTACTTGCTTGTGTACGGGTCCAAGGTCGTACTACCGTTAGAAGTTTAGACGCCGTCTCTCAGAGTCGCTGTCGCCAACCAGCTTATAACAGAAGAATGTGCAGAACTCAGACTTGAAGAACTAAAGAGTCTTGAGGGAAAACGACTAGAAGCACAACAATACTTGGAGCTTTATCAAGTGAAGATGGTTCAAGCTCATGAAAAATTGGTCTGCCCAAGGACATTCAAAGTTGGTGACCTTGTCCTCATGCTCAAACGACCCAATCTTGCTCACCACAAGATAGGTGGAAAATTTGAGCAAACTTGGGAGGGACCATTTGTCACAGAAATGTTCTACGCAAGAGGAGTTTACCAACTAGTAGATTTCCATGGTGAAAGACCCATGTTGTTGATCAATGGATGATATCTGAAGACATACTACGCAACCTGGCATAGCTTGACGTCATTTGATTTGAAATTTTAAAATTTTGATTGTTCTGGGGTTATCTATTTGTACAAATGGCTATGACCAGGTCTAAAATTTTTTAATAAGATTAACCTCAACATAAAGAAAATTTTTGAAATTACACATTTCAATTTGCTCTTTTAAACCTGATACTCTACTAAATTAAATGAAATATACACATAAATAAATGGTTTTCTCACTAACATAAAACTAACATTTTATTTAATAAACACTTTGTTTTATTCTTGTTCATGTTAAGTTTCAGCTCACTGATATTTTTCTTGTCGTCTGTAGAGAAATGTCAGGCCAGAGGCTGATCTTTGCTTCTAAAGATGGTTGGAACCTCGTACTCAATGAGGAAAGGGCGCCGCAGGGCGGTACCAAAAACTTTGACATAGACTTTAGTTAAGTCGACATGGACTATGAGGGTCCTCTAATGGATTTGGTCAGTCGTCAAGAGAAGGAAGGGCTACCCTCACTGCTAAGGTTTGGTACCAGAAATAGTTCCTCACTGAAGGGAAAAAACGTAATTGTATAACAAGACCCGATGGATGGAACCAGCCGCCTACCTTCCATGATAGTTACGCCGACCGGAGCCCTAGTCATTGTCGATAATTAAAGACTTCCAACCACTGCGAAGGACTCAGCGAAGAAAAACTAGCCATCGAAAACATAGGGCTTTCCTACTTGAGGAGAGGAGATGCCAGAAAGAGGCAGAGAACTTGCTCACCCCTTTCTCTGAAGGGGATATCTATGATCCGGGTTTGAGAGAGACCACTTGCAGCTTGCCTGCTATAGACGATGAGTTAGGATTTTTTACCGAGCCATAATTACTACCAGCTTTAGGTGTTCTTTGTATGGGTTGCCCGACCTGCAACGTTGAAGTACCAGCACGTACGTCAGCTACAAGGGAATTTATGGAGTGCCCGGACTGCAATGTCCTCCATCTTGAGCATTATAGTACTTTAGAGGAATACATATCCTCTGATGATGGATTTCAGACCACTAATTACCTGATGGATGCAGAACCGTATGTCTCGTTGGGTACAGAGCCATATATCCCTATCAGACACAGAGTCATACATTTTGCTGCAGACAAAGACAACACCAGCCTGGATTCCCGTCAACTTGAAATGAGGGAACATCCCCGACAGCCACCGATCATCAGTACTGCAGAATACTACTAGATGAGTAGAGTAAGAAAAAGGGACTTTGAATCTTATGAAGAAGTGCAAGGTAGGTTGATCAACATATTAGAAGGATTGGAATTATACACCAGGGTCTTCGTAAAAAGTGATGAACAAAACATTCTTGACTGCATTTTTGAATTGAGAGATAGAGGTCAAGCTGGCCTGCTTTTGGAAAGAACCTATTCTGAGCCAAGAAAGCAGATGCAAGGAAAGGGCAGCATCACTATCCAGTGCGACTGCTGTTACAACTTTACGAACAATAGACAAGGAAATCCTCCTGGGATTCTGAGCACGATCAGGTGGACTCATTACCTCCAATGATAAAATGAATGATTAAAATAATGGTCCGATGGAGCATACTGACAGCTAGATGTATTCCTAATAGTTGTATTATCAACATATACGATGAAGGAGACTGCATACCTCTGCACATTGACCATTATGACTTTGTGAGTCCATCTTGCATCATCTCATTCATGAGCAAGGGCAACATCCTATTTGGAAAAGAAATAGATATTATCGGTCCGGGTGAATTCAGAGGGTCCATGGAAAATACATTACTTTTTAGTTTAGTACTAGTTTATAAAGGAAACGGAGTAGACGTTGCCAAACATTGCATTCCAGGGGTGTGACACTGCAGGGTGTCCGTGACTTTATGGAGGATGGATGACAACAAAATGCCAAATGGATTCCGAACAGATCTAGAGTTGGAAGAACTACTACCATACGGTCTATGAGAGGGTTGCACCTCTAAGCACATGCAAAGAGAACTCTTGTCCTGGAGTGTGGCTTAGAAGGTTAGCTCGATCAGGAGCTTGCCTCACTAGAGACAGACACTCAGAGGATTTCTTTTTACTGCATTTTTTACAGCAGATTAGACATGCCCAAACTATGATATGTACTCAGCATGGGATATTTTTGGATGTACTTTGATGCAGTCAGCATAATTGTACTTTTTGAGGCTTTGGCCTACAGTCAATCTATAACATTTACTGGAGCAGATTAATGAAATCTCTTTCAGAATTTTTTCTGTTTGTTCGATTGCCCTTTTCGGTGCGATGGATAAAAGCCATGAACCATACATTGGTTCGAGATTAGAATGAACAAAGAACAAAATAATTAAAA
>NEWO01000549.1:92443-105726 GCA_003013225.1 Phalaenopsis aphrodite | reverse complement strand
ATCAATCCTTAACTTCTAATTCCTTTCTCTTCGAGGATGGTCCTTAACTTCCGACTCTCTCTTGAGATTGATCCTTAACTTTTAATTCTCATTTTGGAATCAGCACTTAACCTATGATTCCTTTCCTTTTGAGGTCGATCCCTAACTTTCAACCCTCTTCTAAAATTAATACCTAAATTTCAATTCCTACCCCGAGGTCAGCGCTTACATATTGATTCCCATCCTCTATAAATACTTGAAACTTGATAACTCAAACCCATTCTCTAGTCCCCAGCAAGAGTTCTTACTTCTTTACTTCGATCAAATATTCATCTGGTAATTCTCCATTGAAAAAAAATAATACAAACAATTCTATACCTCCTTCTAGTTCTGTTGACTTAGAAGTCTGTGTTGGTTTTTTTGATCTCGTCGGTCAACGACAATACGCGTGGTGTGCTTGCCCAACACACTACACCATTTGTTGCCCTCGCTTTTGCTTGAGGTTTAGTTTTTCCTCTTTAGTAGCCGAAGGTCTAGCCATAAGACTTTCTTGTTAACTATTTCTAGAAAACTAGAAGAGGAACCCTCACCATTAGAAATTCTACCCTCTTCTTTACTCAACTTGAAGCTCCACATATTGGTCCTAACCTCTAACACTTAGTAGGTAGGGTCATTATGGGTGAGCTCATAAAGAGTTCCCATAGGACCTTGCCCTTAAGGTTGACTATGGGTGTTGGTCTAGGGCTAAGGCACTCACTTTCGCTCACTTGCACTCACTCTCACTCACAATTACTCATAACCCTAAACCCAAATTTTCCTGACTTTGGTCCCTTGATCCTTTGGGAGACTCATGTATATGGTCTACTAAACCTACTAGGCCAGGGCTAGGGTTTTGATAAGACCAATGCATGTAGGACCCAAATGGGGTTCCCATTGGTCCATAGCTCATTTATGGTGGTTAGCACCCCAATTCTACCCAAAATACCCAACTTGGTCTTTCGCCCCTAAACTCCCCCAAATTACCTAATTACCCTTGGGACCCTAAATTTGGCCAAAATTCCCAAATTCAACCAAAATAACAAAAATGTTCAAAAATCATTTCAAACCTTTTGAAGGAACCCAAATTACCCAAAACTACCCAAAAATTCAAAATTACAAAAATACTTTTGGCACCCCAAACTCTCCTAAAACTTTCAAAATCACTATAGTTGTCTTTAACACCAATTTACTCTTTTCAATTTGACCTATTTGATCATTTTGACCAAAACCCATGAATTGTCTTTAAAGGCCCAATTTCCCCACATCTACCTCAAATGTCCATCAATTTGGTCCCAATTTCAATCCTAAACTCAAATTCACCATCCATATGATCAATTTAAAGCAAATCCAAGCTCAATTGGCTCATACTTTGAGCCCAATTTTGATCCAGGTCAAACCCCTAATTTTGGCTTCTAGACTTAATCCCACCAAATTGTACCCCATTGCCTACTCCATTGGCCTCAATTTGAATCCTAAAATCTTCATAACAATCTTACACATCATACTTGACCTTCAATTGGCCTTGGTGAGCCCTCAATTTCATTTAATTTCAACTCCAATCCAAAAACCCCCAATTTTGCCTCAAATTGACTGTCTTAAAATTTCACCAAATTGATTGCCCTAACCCAAAACTTGGCACCCAATTTATGTTGAGAACTCTTCATGACATTCCCATTGACCATTTTCAATATTCAATTTGGACTTCTAGCCCAACATGCCCAAAGTGACCAAATTTCCAAAATTCTTCAAATTGAACCATCAATTGAACTAAAAATCATTTTAATCCCTCACTATAACTCTTCATTACAATCATCTACACAATGTTGATCAATCATTTGGGCTCAAAGTCATGGCTAGCCTAACCTAAACTCACTTTAAGGAAAATTGACACACTTGGACCCATGCACTAAAATTGGCTTAGCCACCTTAAAGCCATCAAATTTATGACTCCACAGACACCAAACTCCTCCTAGGAACCAGACAAAACCATTAAAACCCACCAATGCATGATATTGACTAGTGGATCCCCAAATTAAGGGTTTTTTACCCATTTTTGGATCCAACTTGCAAAATCTCCTCCATCATTGCTTACAATTGGTGGTAAATTATAATTAAGCCTCCCCCTCGCTCATCTCACTTCTTAGCCACCTCCTCTGACTTTGCCGGCTGGCCTAGTAGCCGAAAATTACCAAAACTGTGAGCCACCCTAAAAATACTTAAACCTAATTAAAACTAAGAGGCCACCTCATCCCATTTGAAATTTAGAGCTTCTCTGCCCTCCACCTAAGCATCATTTTGCACCTCTCAATTGGCAAGGGCAGACACTCTAAGCCAATTTTATTTAAACGTCACCTCCATGGCTAATGGAGGAGACCTAAAATTTTCTTAAGTCTGCCAAACTACCCTCAGAGACTCCCTAAGACATCCTCAGTTCAACCCAACAATTTTCCCCCACTGATCTTCACTATGGAAGCTCAATTTTGAGCTTGAATTTTTTTCCAAAAACTAGGACAGATCTCTCCACACCTCCACAGTGAATCAAACATCACTTAACTATGCACACACCTTCCCCACAATGAAAGAAGTTGATTCCCCACAAAAGCCCCCTCTCAAACAGCCTCTAGTATAGAATTCAATCAATACCTGAAATTGAGCTTGGTCAAATTCATACCTAGACCATTCACTAGGGTACAAGGCTTCATCTTGAGGTTTGTAGGCACCAATTGAAGCTACCACAACCATCTGATTGAGGCCTCCCATCTCAGACAAAGGAATTGAACTCCAATCCTAATCTAAGCTTATTTTCACTCTCAATACATATTTTCTGTATTTCATACCATACAATCCATATAAATAGGTTTGTCTTAAGTAGATGAAGCTCCAGAAACAAACCACATAAGATTTGGTTGAGTGTAGAGGGAGATCTTAAGGTTTGAGTGTGAACGGTTCTCAGGTTAGCCTATTTGGGGATGATGAAGGGGAGCCATCCAATTGTGTGTTTATTTCATAAACGGATGAGATTTAGCCGAATGAACTCTTGATACGTGAATCTCGGACCGTGTGACATGCTAGGGTGGAAAGTAAAACAAATAGGAGCGCGTCGCTATTCCGTTCAGAGTTGCCTAGGATTAGGTGGCGTCGTGCGTTTAAATAGAATATTAGGGATTTAAATAATTCAGAAAATGCTCCCTAATTTTAACAATTCAAATGTTGGAGTAGAAAAATTACAAAAATAAAATAAAAATATCCTAGTGCTCAATGAAAAGAGGAGAACAATGTTGGAATGGTTTGAAGTTTATTTGATGCATATTTTATTTTTTAATTAATTAAATACTATTTTGAGTCTTTTAATTCTCCATGCACGTAGACATTTCACCATGGCTTGATATTTTGATATGTTGTTGCCTTTTTCGTAGGGGACATTCTCTCATTTTCTTAAGTAAGAGGAGGCCCTTAAACAGAGATTCATATTTTTAAAGTTTATGTCTATTATTTGCATAAAATAATCATAATAATTATCATGTTGCTTAAAAAAATTCAAAAAAATTTGTAAGGCTTATTGTAACTAGAGAACCCTTTAAAATATTTCATGAGCTAAGTCATTATGAACACACTTAAATCTCACAAAACCTTAAAATACAAAAAAAAAATTAATTTGGCAAAAATAAAAATCTAAATGACTTGATTTTTATTCTCTAATGTAATTTAAAGTTCATTTAACTTCCCAAAAAAATTTCAAAATATTTGGAGTTCATTTGATAACTTAACTTGATTTTTTAAAGTTAAATGACATTTTTGACACTAAAATGATTTTTAATAATTAAAATGCAACTCAAACAAATTATAAAGATTGGCTTTGGGAGTTTTTTATGGTTAGAGGATTTTCTAGAAAAAAAATTGTAAAAAAAAATAAAAATTTCATTTTTGAAGCATATTTTAATATTTAAATAAGTAAAAAATTAATAAAAATCACAAAATAAATAAAATTCACGGAAATGTTCTAATTTGTTTCTTTAGCACTTAGAAATAATTGGAATATTTTTCCTAATTTTTGAAGTGAAGATATTGAATTTTAAAGTTTAAAATAAATTTTAAAGGCTAAAAATGAATTTTTCTTAATCTCACTTAAAAATTCTAATAATTCAAAGAAAAATAAAAAAAAATGTAAAATTTATTTCTCTAGGTTCCTTGACCTCAAAGAGATTTAATAAAAATGCAAAACTCAATTTTCCACATTTAAAATATTTTATAATTAATTAACACTTCAGAATTTAAAATAATTCTAATAATCAAAATAAAACTAAAAAAATCATGAAATTTTGTCCAAGTGGTTCTCTAGTCTATTTCTACCTCCAATATAAATTTCAATGGATTAGGCTTTTTCTTGGTCAAGCTGTGAAATTTTCTTTGAAATAACCTATTCTTGCATGAAAATAAATATATAGATTAAATTAAAATTTGAAAAATCACATTTTCTCCTCTGATGTCTTAATTGACCCATGAGTAAGGTTGGATGAAAATTCGAAAGTCATTTGAATTAAATTTCATGAATTATGAAGTGATAGAGCCTTAGGGGAAAAAGTGTAATTTTAAAAATTTAGCCTAATTAACATTTAGAGTTAATTAAAGAAAGGGAAATGGGCAACCTTCGATCTTAATCAACATATTTGGATGATTGAAACATAAGGGATTAATTAGTTGAAACCAATCTCACTTTTTCCAATTAAATGATAAATTTGAAATTTCCTAGACGATTAAAATTTAGAAGTCTAGCAAATTGAATGATTGTAGACTTAGGGGTATAGTTTTGGGTGTTAATAACTCATTAATTCAATACCCTAGTTTGGATGTTCAAATAGCATTCAAAAGTCTTGATGATGAATTATTATCACTTAGAAATCTCCTTCAAAATGATTAGGGCATTCACTAGGACCTTAAGGGCTTAGTATTGACTTAAGCTGAATCAAATTTGGTTAAATAAAGATTAGAAAAGTGAATGTAAATAAAAAATTGAACACCTTTGAAACATTACAAGCCCAAGCTAGAACTAAAATCGACTAAATGTCTTAGTAACACTAACTTGCCCCTTTAAGGGGCTTCACTCACATAATTTTCAAATTGAGTAAAAATTATAATTACCCTACTCTTAGAGATAATTAAAACAACAATGTTCATTGAGCATTAGAGATATTTACAAGCTGAATTATTAAGCGACATAATAAATTTAAATGAGCTTGAGGCTTTTCACCAGGTGGTGAGAGGGAAGCATGGACCTGCTTCTTTCTCCAGACCTGTTTGATACCTCAGAGGTTAATCAAACTAATAGGGACCCACCAAGACATGATTTAGGATTTGGTAGATCACCAGAACCTTATTCTTCTCACTTCATATAAAATGCTCTTACATGCATTTTTGAGTTTCAGGTGGTGGAATGAGAAGACTCGTGAGGTATGCTTTTGCAATTTACAGTACCGTCTTTTTTTCTTTATATTTTTCACACTATACTTTCATTCTTATAAAGTTGCATGTTAAACAACGATGTCACCCTACATGAAAACCAAAATTGCTATGATATCCACCAAACCAAAACCCAAAACCAAAATTCAAATTAACCAAGGAAAAATTCACCGCCATAACATTCAAAATATAAGACAACTGAAAATTTAATCGCAAAAATCACACAAAATAACATCTACAACTAAATTAAGATGTCTCTATCAGATGATCAGGAATCCTTTGAAGGAGGTAACCTAAGGTTGCTAAAGAGGCTTCCCACGGTCTAAATGAAAGTAAGGAATTCATTAAGTTGAGTTTAGTAAATTCATTTGGACTACATAAATCCAATAGAAAATAGTGGTACCAGAACGAGGGAACTGTAGATCCTAACCGTTGTTGCTCTAATCAACTTTAATATGCCCCGATAATTTTTTTAAAGAACTACAACCATAGGACCATCTGATTTGACATCATAACTTGATACACTAGAAAACTCAAACTCGTCACGGCAAGGAGATTAGAACTAGCATTGTGGTCAGCACGGCCATATTCAACAACAAAATCTGTCTTCCCCAGCTAAACCAATTTCCTTCCTTATAATTACAAAACAAGCCATAGCACTTTGAGGTTGTCTGCTTATGCAACATAAATCTTCACCTCATCTTTAGGCCTTTATACAGCTCTGTTATACAATAAAAGCCCTAACTCGTCTTAGGATTCCGAGGTTGTCTTCTATCACGACTTAAACCCCCACATATTCCAGGTTATTTGTGGGATCATGCTACATAAGTGTAAGCCCTAAGAAAATAAAATTGGCAGGATGAAACACTCAAATAATTTCTCTTCTAAACTAAAGCCTAACAATAGGATAGACTTAGAAGTCACTGAATTTCTCCTTCGGATCTATGACATCCCCTAGTTATTCCTCCTTTCGATTCTACAATAAATGTTCCAAATTTTAGTCATTCGCATTTCACATCTCTTTGTCCGGTTTTGTTGAAAATTTCTATCCTTTTGAACTCCTTAAAGATACAATTTCCTAATTTTTATCGACAGTTTTCTTAGGTGAGTTAAGTCATTTAAGATGTAATTAACTATAAAAATTTTCCCTTATAGGAAGCTTGTCTGAACCCAGCTTTATATAAAACCTATTTAACTCTTCATATTAAATAGGAGAAACTATCGGCAAATAAAACGGGTTTTGCAGACCAAACGGATGTCATACATTTCTTAGTTTATTTGATCGAGCCTCACCCTCAAGTCTTGTGTTTAACCTTTGAGATAGATACAGGTTTTGAGGTATAATGCTCTTTCATTTAAACTATGAAAAATAGGGGGTCAGTTTGATTTCATATTTTTCTAAAATATATACATATGTAAATTAAACGTCCTTCCAAAGCAGGTGACGGGATTTCAGTTTCGGCGACCGACAGCTTCCAACGAGCAACTCCTCAACTTTTTAGTGTCGACACTGGACAAGGGTGAGGTAGTGTCGCTTGGATAAGTAGATAAATAAAGTTTTATTCTAATTTGTTTAAATATTAAAACTACAAAAATTCTTAACTTTGGATAGAAAAATCATAATAATAATTTAAAAATACCCTCTTGCTTAGTGAACAGAGGAGAATAATGTGGACTAAAAATAAAAATTATTTATTAAATCTTTGATCTTTAATTAATTAAATAACCTCTGTGATAATTTAATTCATTTTGATTAAATATTATTCATCATGGATTTAAATTTTTAGGGTATATTCCTCATGGCAGAGGGGGTGTCCTCTGATTTTTCCATGGTCAGAGAGCTTCTCTGTGCTTCTAACCCCAATTATCAAGCTTGGATGGCTATTTTGGCCTAAAGTAATTATATAAATTAAAATATCATTTAAAAAATTATGAGATAAATTTTAATAGGCTCCTTGTGGTCAGGGAGGTCTAGGGAAAATACCATGATGGTTTGAATAATTTTGTGTATTTCTATAATTAATTAAATGTGTATATCTTGTACTAATTTATTTAAATTAAATATTAATAAAAATTAATGAAATCAATTCCACATTTTTTGTAAAAATCATGTTTATTCATCGTAAAAATTTGAAAATTATTTGATTAAGTTTAAGCATTAAGGTTAATTTTAAAAGGAAGATTGTATTTTTTGTACAAAAAAAATTAAATTAAATTAAATACACTTAGGAAAATTATGAAAAGTGGTTTTCTAAGTTCCTTGTGATGAGGCGCATTTAGTAAAAATAATTTTTTTTTTGAGAAAATACTTCATTTTTAGCCATATTTTGAATTAAAAATAATTAAAAATTATTAAAAGTTTAAAAAATATAAAAGTGTTTCAAAATGTTTCTAATCATTTTCTGATCACTTAAGACTTATTAATATATTTTCCCTAATTTTCCTTAGTTAAATATAAATTTTTAATGGTCTAAAATGTATTCTTCTTAATTTTCATTAAAATAATTATAATAAAAAAATTAATAATCATAAAATATATAAAAAAATTATTTTACTTTGATTGATTAAATAAATCAATATTGAAAATCCTATTTTCGAGGTTAAAAAAATTATTTAAATTAAATAAAAATTTGAAAATCACATTTTTTTTTCCTTCTCATGTTTTAATTGACCCATAGATAAGGTACTCTATAATTTTCAAATTCATTCGAACTGTTCTTAATGCATTATGAGGTGGAGAACTGAAACGAGATTTTGTATATGCAAATATTTATGAAGTTAACACCACTTAACGACGCAAAAAAATTGATGCAGGGAGATTTATAATAAATATGCAATCTAATTCAAACATAAATACTATTTATAAAAATAATTTATCCGTTAAAACTCTTTTTAAACTTCCAGGTCTCTTTTAATATCAGCCCAAGTATACGTATCATTCAAGTAATAAAGGACTCTATTGGATTCCTAGATATCGATCCAACAGGGAAGTTGAAAAATCCAAAAGTAAATTATGAAAATTATGTTAAAAAAAAATAAAAAAGAAAAGAAAAGTGTGAAGTTTGAAAATTGACTACTCAAGTGAATGCTAATTAATATGTAGATGTAAGACTACAGAAATTAAACTAAACTAAATACTAAACTTTCAAAAGTAAAATTTTGAAAATTAAACAAATTTTTTGTTGTGACAAAAAGTTTAAATTTAAGAAAGCATCATTCCCCTTTACAATGAATATATGGTCTATGAAGAAATTGAAATCATTTGAAAAAATATATATATAAACTATTTTTTACCAAATAGGAGTAATTATATTTGTTACCCTCTTCCGAGTGTTTTAAAGAACATTAACTAATCCAGAGTTTGGTCCCTAATTCCGTGGTTAGGCTGCGAGGATACCGACTGCCACTCTAGAGCTCCCGACACTCCCTCCCTTGAGGGCTAACAATCTTGCATTAGTTTTCAATCAACTGAACCAAATTGGGGGTTTTACTCTATCACCTTAAAATCTCTAATTTTGATCCAACAAAGTATATTTCCCTATTTATTTGCACCCAATCTCATGGATTACATACCCTCCCATGAAATTAAATGTAATTCTCCCTACATTGTAGAAATCATATCTCATTTAAGAACATGTCTCTCAACAAGTTTTAACATTTCAATTGGTCAGATCAAGATTGGAATTCAAATCATCATAAATTATTATCATTTAAATCTCTGGAATAATAAAATCTATTCTTCACAAAACCATATCTTTAAAGTAGGGAGAAGGACAAAGAAGAATACTTAGAATTCATGAGAAGGATACGATAAAACATGAATTTTATATATGAAGATAAGTTTACAAAATAAAAGAAATACAAATACAACTTATGTCACAATCCTTCCAAAGCAAATCCCTAGAAGCTCTCTCCAACCTTTTCTCTCTTTACAATCACTCCCTATCCCTTTTCTCACTTTAAAAATGTAATGAAGAAGAAATCTCTCAAATTTCTTACAACCCTAAAAGAAAATCTCCTCTTTCCCTCTCTCTCTCTCTAACTCACACCACTTTTTCTCTCTCCCTCACGTCACACACACACAAATGAGAAGTCTTCTTTTTTTATTTTGTGCTGCCTCCTTTGGAAAAGAATTCAAAATTTCCTCCAAAAGTCAACTCTTTTGAATTAAAAAGATGTGTCATTTGATCCAAGAGTCATATCCATTCATGAAAGAACCTTCCAAAGTGTCTAGATGTATTGAATTACTCCAAGAGTAGTGTAGAGCAAGTGTCAATTTGAAATTCACATAAAAATTCGTCTCGGATTACCTTAGTTTGAAAAAGTTGTCATTGGTGCATGATGCACCAAAAATATATGCATTTTTAGACCCATATTTTATACTCATTTTTGGTGATATTGCACTTTAAAGGAAGATATTTTTCATATTTTCTTGCAGGTTGTTGATTTTTGGGGCTTGAAGCAAAAAGAAAGCAAAAAAGGATGGAATTTGGAGCAAAAATGGAGATTTGGAAGAATTACTCAGTATCGACGGCGTGATAACGACATTGGATGACGCAAACTTAACAAAGGATGCAGAACAAGAGTTAGCACCGACGGTGCCAGACTGGGCGTCGGTGGTGCCATTTGACAGAGACTTGGGAATTAGTTAGCGGAGCACTGGCGCCGATGATGTCAGCATGGGCGTCGACGGTGCTTATGTTGATGGAAGCCTTGTCCTAGAAGATTTGATGAATTTGGATTATTTTGAAGATTTTTTGGATAAATCTATTGGAGAACCAACCTAGGCTCTATTTAGGGCCAAAATTTGATCAAACGCACCCCCCCCCCCGTAGCACCATTTCAACTTCTTCTACTCAATTCAGTTTTCCTCTTCACACACCTACATTCCATGCCATTCCACACCATTAGTCAGTTATTTTGTTTATAATTTTGAGTTTTTGTGATGAGTTTAAGTTTGAATTTGTCTCTAAAAAGTGTTGGAGATGAAGAGAAGTGAGAGATTTCTTCTTCCTACATTTTTTAAGAGAGGCTGCAAAGGATTTTATTTAAGAAAGAGTTTCAAATAAATGTTGTTTGTTTATTATTATTGTATGAAATTTTTTTTTATATATGAAATTTGTGTTTTGTTGTATCTTTTTCATGAAGTCTCCGTAGTATCCTTTATCATTCTCCATACTCTGAGATACGGTAAAATGAAGAGATAATGTGGATGTGTCAATGTTAAAATTTAAATTAAATTGTGATGGTTCTTCAATTCCACTTTTAATTTACTTTTCAATCTGGTCAATTGAACTGTTAAAATATGTTGTGAAACATATGATTGGAGAAATGGAGTATGAGTTCTACAATAGAGTGAGAATCACATTTAAGTCCATGAAAGAGTATTTCATTCATGGAATTAAGTACAAATAAATTAGGAAATATACTTTGTTGCGTGTAGAATTGGAGATTTCTAAGGTGACAGACTAAAAATTCCCAACTCGATCTTATTGTTTAAAAACTGAAGAGAGAGTTAGCCTTCACGGGAACGAAAGTAGGAGCTTTGAAGTGGAACCAGTATCCTCTTAGTTTAGTCACAGATTTAGGGACTAAATATAAGATTAGCCAATGATTTTGTATAACACTGAATCAGGGTAGTAATTAAAATTGCTCCTATTTGGCACAGTACATATTTAAACCATTTATCTCATCTCATTTCAACAAAAACTCATTGTAGTTGGAAAGATGCTTTTTCATATTATAAAACTTCATCACACAAATATAGTTTAGTAGTTATTAATTTTAAAACCTGCTTTTAAATTTTGCTAATAGTAAATAATTTAGCTTTGATAGTATCTTAAACATTCAAATATAATGACAGTAATTTCGATTGATTTCTGTAAATTTTCTAGTAAATTTATCATTTCAAATTTAAACATTCCCCGTGTGATCGATATTTAGGACTTAAATAGAAAATTTTATATTACTTGATAACGATACGTATGCTTGTGTAGAATCCCAATCTTAAGAGCTTAACGTTATTATTAATAAAATACCACATCAATTTTTTGGCACCGTTTTTAAGCGGAGTCAACTTTATAAATTTTACACAACTATATTCAACCGGGATCAAGTTTTTGGCGCCGTTGCCGGGGAAGGTAACGGTAAATTAAATAGATTTGGTAAATTAGGAAATTTAAAGAAAAACATTATACAAGATATAAAATAAAGAAAATTATAAAATCAAAAATAATATATATATATATATATATATATATATAACTATATATAACTATATATTTAAGAGTATTTTTAAGAAATTTTTCTTTTCTTATCATATTTGTTTATGCGAAACATTGGATCTGAAGGTTTAATATCGTTACGATTTAGAATTAGAACGTACTACTAGAAATATTCGAAAACAATAAAAAGAAATTAAAATTTTGAACAAAATGACGAATAACTTAGAAAATCAAATAAATGAAAATCGAAAAAGACCTTCAAAAGATTATGCTAATCCAACAACAGATGAACTTCATTTATCTATTCAAAATCTTGATGTTGCTACTAATTTATTTGAGCTTAAACTTATTATTATCCAAATGGTACAAAATAATCAGTTTGGAGGAACACCTGCTAAAGATTTTAAAATACATCTTGCTAGTTTCGTTGAGATTTGTGCTACTTTTAAATATGACGGAGTGTCTAATGTGCCGTTAGGCTTAGACTTTTTCCTTTTTCATTAGAGGATAAAGCCAAAGCTTGGTTAAGCACATTAGCACCTGGATCTATCAGAACTTAGGGAGAACTATCATAAAAATTCATTCCTAATATTTTCCACCCTAAAAAATCGCTAAGCTTAGAAACAATATTACATCTTTTTATCAGTTTGAAGGGGAATGGATATATGAAGTTTGGGAAAGATTTAAGGATCTCCTTAGAAAATATACACATCACACTCTACTAGATTGGTTAATAATTCAAACTTGTTATAATGGATTAGTAGGATCACTTAGATCTATTATAGATGCTGCAGCAGGTGGATCTTTAATGTCTAAACCTTTTGATGAAACATACTCTTTAATTGAAGAAATGGCTACTAACAATTTTTAATAGTCCTCTGAACTGGTAAATCTTAAGCGAGTAGCTAGTTTTCATAAATCTAATGCAATTTCTATTTTAGCGTCTCAGATTGTTGTTATATCAGGAAAGATTGATCAAATTGGTGTGAACTATTCTCAAATACCACCAGTATTAGAGGAAAATTCACTAGGGTAAATAATTGATACTCAATCATCTTATGAAACTTTGAATGCTATTAATAATCAAAATAACAATCCTTATTCTAACTATTACATTCCTTGATGGAAAAATCACCCTACTTTTAGTTGGAATAATTATAACAATTCAACGAACCCCTCAGAAAATTTAAATAACCAAGGAAATCCTAATTTTCAACCTTATTATCCTCATGTACTTAACTCTAACACTAACCGATAAGTTAAGGAAAAGAAGTTAACGATGGAAGAGGTAATGTTGAATATGGAAAATTTAATACAAAATCAAAGGGCTGCTATTAGAAATATTGAAAATCAATTAGGACATATTGCTACTGCACTTAGTAACATACCTTCAGAAAATCTTTTGAGCACTGTGGAAGTTAATCCCAAAGATCAAAATGAGGAACAAATTAAAGCTATTCAATTACGAAGTGGAAAAGAAGTTGAAATAAGAATCCAAAGAGAAACTGAAGTTGATGAGAAGAAGGAAGAGATGGTAAGTAATCATAATGAAAATGAAAAAACACAAGTTCCCCAAGAAAAAAA
>NEWO01000549.1:59158-92089 GCA_003013225.1 Phalaenopsis aphrodite | reverse complement strand
TTTATGGAAAAGCCTTATGTGATTTAGGAGCAAGTATCAATCTTATGCCTCTATAAATTTTTAAACATTTAGATTTATGAGAGATTTCCCCTATTGCTGTAACTCATCAGTTAGCTGATCAATCAATCTCTTATCCTAAAAGAGTTATAGAAGATGTATTAGTAAAAGTGGAAAAATTTATTTTCCCTATAGACTTTACAGTATTATATATGAAGGAAGATAAAGATATTCCTATTATTTCGGGGAGACCATTTCTTGCAACAGGGAGAGCTGTGATAAATGTGCAAAAAGGAGAATTAATAATGAGAGTTAATGATTAAGAAGTAAAGTTTAATATTGCAAAAGCTATGAAATATCCTGCAATAGAAAAAGACAATGAATGTTTTAGGATGGAAGTTACTGATTATCTAAGTAATGAGCAATTTAAGAAAGAGTTTGAAAAAAAATTAAAGCAAGAAGAATTTAGTGAAAATGAGGATGAAATAAAAAAAAGAAAATTTAAATTATATTGATGACAAATTTGAAACTTTAGATTTGTTGGAAAATGTTAATAAAAATCTTATTCCTTCAAGTACTAAACCACCTGATCTTGAATTGAAAGTACTACCTGCTCATTTAAAATATATATTTTTAGGAGATTCATCTACATTGCCTATTATTGTATCTTTTAAGTTAACTGAAATTCAAGAACAAAAATTATTAGAATGTTAAGAAAATATAAAAAGGCATTTGGATGGACTTTAACATATATTAAAGGAATTAGTCATTCAATTTGTATGCACAAAATTTTATTAGATGAAAAATATGAACCTAAAGGTGATCCTTAGAGGAGATTAAACCCAATAATGAAGAAGTTGTTAAAAAATAAATTTTAAAATGGTTAGGTGCTGGAATTATATATCCTACTTCAGATAGTGCTTGAGTGAGCCCAATTCACTATGTTCCAAAGAAAGAAGGAGTGACCATTGAAGTAATTGAGAAAAATGAATTAATTCCAATAAGACAAGTTACTGGTTGACAAATTTTTTATAGAATATAGAAAATTAAACTTGGCCACCAGGAGAGGTCACTTTTCTTTACCCTTTCTAGATCAAATATTGGATAGATTGGTTGGAAAGAAATATTACTATTCTTTAGATGGATATACCGTTATTATCAAATTCCAATTGCTCCTGAGGATCAAGACATGTCAACATTTACAAGCCCTTATGGAACATTTGCTTTTCGTAGAATGCCTTTTAGACTATGTGATGCACCTGCAACATTTCAAAGATGTATGATGTCAATATTTAGTAAATTGATTGAGCATGGAATGGAAGTATTTATGGATGATTTTTCTGTGTTCGAGACTTCAATTGAATTATGCTTAATTAATCTAGAAAAAGTTCTAGAATTATATGAAAAAATCAACCTAGTACTAAATTGGGAAAATGTCAATTTATGTTACAGGAGGAATTGTACTTGCGCATAAAATTTCTGAAAATGACATGGAAGTAAATCCTGAAAAAATTTAAGTTTTTGAAAAATTACCACCACCGACTATGGTCCGAGGGGTAAGAAGTTTCCTAAGACATGCTGGTTTCTAGAGACGTTATATAAAGATTTTTCCAAAAATAACTAAGCCATTATGCAAAGTTGTAGAAAAAGATAAAAAATTTGAATTTAATAAGGAATGCATAAAAACATTTGATTTATTGAAAGAAAAATTAATCACTCTACCTATAATAGTCCCACATGATTGGGATAAACCATTTGAAATAATGTGCAATACTAGTGATTATGCTATTAGAGCTATTTTAGGACAAAGGCACAACAAAGTTTTAAAAGTAATATATTGTGCTAGTAAAACTCTAAATGATGCTCAAATTAACTACACTACTACTGAAAGAGAGTTATTAGCTATTTTCTATTTCTTTGATAAATTTAGACCTTACTTAATTGGAACTAAATGTATAGTGCATATAGATCATTCTGCTATTAAATACTTAATGCAAAAGAAAGATGCTAAACCAAGATTAATTATATTGATACTTCTACTGCAAGAGTTCGATTTTTCTGTGGTTGATGGAAAGGGAAATGAAAATCAAATAGCTGATCATTTTTCTAGACTAAAAAAGAAATATTAACTAATTTTGCAAATGAAAATTTAGAAAATTTCCCTGATGAACAATTATTTAGTATTGATGAAATAGATACACCGTGGTATGACGATATAGTAAATCATATTGTAAGTGATATTCTACCACAGATATTAGGAATCAACAATTAAAGAAATTTATATATGATTCAAAATTCTATTTTTGGGTTGACCCATATTTATATAAACATTGTAAAGATCTACTTATTAGAAGGTGTGTGCCTTATAAAGAAACTCAACAAATAACTGAAAGATGTCATGATTCTAAATTTGGAGAACATTTTGGAACAAATAGAACTGCTTATAAAATTTTGCAAGTTGGATTTTATTGGACAACTCTTTTTAGAGATGTTAATGAATATATTAAAATATGTGATTGATGTCAATGAGTAGGAAATATTTCTAGAAGAAATGAAATGCCTCTAAATTACACATTGAAAGTTGAAATTTTTGATGTGTGGGGATTAGATTTTATGGTACACTTTATACCTTCAATTGAAAACTTATGTATATTACTTATCGTTGATTATATGTCGAAATGGATTGAAGCTATTGTTGTACCTAAATGTGATGCTCGAAAGTATTTCTAAATTTTTAAATAAAAATATTTTTACAAGATATGGAATGCCGAGAGTAATTATTACAGATGGATGATCCCATTTTAGAAATAGAAGAATCAAGAAATTGATAAATAAATATAATATTATGTATGGATTCTCTACTGCTTATCATCTTCAGACTAGCAGTCTAGCAGAAATATCAAATCATGAATTAAAATGAATTTTAGAAAAAGTTGTAAATCATTATAAATTGGATTGGTCTGTTAGATTAGATACTGCATTTTGAGCATACAAAACTGCTTAAAAGACTCTTATAAGAATGTCACCATACAAACTTATTTTCGGAAAAACATGCCCCTTACCAGTAGAATTGGAGCATAAAACATTTTAGGCTATTAAGGAATTTAATTTTAATCTAAAAGATGCTGGTGAGAAAAGATTATTGCAACTAAATTAACTTGAGGAGATTAGAAATGAAGCATATGATATTGCAAAAATCTATATAGAGAAAAAAAATATGGCATGCTCGAAAGATTATTAATAAGAAGTTTGAACCTGGATAAGAAGTTCTATTATATAATACAAGATTGTGATTATTTCCAGAAAACCTGAAATCCAGATGGTTAATCTAGATGGTTAGGACCATTTAAGGTGATTAAAGTCTATCATTATGGAACTGTTGTTACTAAGGATCCTAAAATTAAAAAAATATTTAAAGTTAATGGGCATCGATTGAAACATTATTATGAAGGATACATACCCTAATTTAAAGAAGTTTTAATGCTAAGCCAACCTAACTAAACAAATTGTATGTCGGGCTGACGACGTTAAACAAAGTGTTTTGTGGGAGGCAACCCACTTATAAATCTACATATCTATATATTACTATTTTGTTAATAAGTGTGTTTATGTATTAGGAAATAATAGTATTTTTAAGTCCAACACAATCTTATATATCATAATTTAAGACAAATATTGATATTGGAGGAAAATTTGGAATCAAATTGAACAAAAAAATTTTTGACCCGAATTTGGCCTCTAGCGTCCACGACGCCATAATGGGCACCAACGGTGCCCGCGTAAAGAACTATGGTGCTGACAGTGCCATCGGGAGCGCCAATGGCGTCCTAAATATTTTTCACGTGCTGAACGGTTTTGGCAGACTTTGGCAGGATTTTGCTCTACAATGACCACAGTGAGGTGTTTTTAAAGTCCTAAAAATTGACTTGGACGTAGAGAAACTTCCAAATTTTGAATTTCATGGATTATAATTCCAAAAATACTTCAAGGTATGGAATTCTCAGTAGAAGAAATTTTATCAGTTTTGACGCGTAGAGGTTATACGACAAAGTCATCACAAAGAAGAGACTTATCAAGGAGAGAGGCTTTATCAATCATGGACTAAGTAATCCAAGTTCACAAATCAAGAAAATCATTGTACAGAGGCATTAAGAAGTTTTGTTCTACACTACTGATGCACTTATAGTACCCGTAGTAAAGGAGTTTTATGCTAACTTACATGGAAGTACCCAAGGAGTTGTCTTCATTCAAGGTAAGGCTCTATCATTTACTCCAACTCGGATTAATGATTTGTATATGATAGAAAACATTCCAATCTGTCATTATACAAGTTTTATCCCAACGAAAGATATGACGCAAGAAGTATATAATTTTTTGACGGATGAAAATGATAATTGGGAAATCAGTGATGAGGGATACATTAGTTTCTCTGCTTTGCTTCTTAATCCAATTATAAAATAATGGCATTTCTTCATATCTGCAAAATTACTTCCTACGATGAAGATTAATAGAGTTACAAGAGAATGTGTCATTTTAAATTATTGCATTCAAATGGAAAAACCTATTGATGTAGGATCAATTATTTTCAAATCTGTTATAGGTATTATTATGAATTTGCCTATATATGGACTTGGGTTTCCTTCTACAATTTTCTTACTATGAACTCAATCTCAAGTTCCATATGAAAGTTGGGAAAAAGTTTTACTACCTTGGGAGCCCATGATTCCTATTGATGGAAATTATATACGGAATGGAAATGAAGCATTAGATTGTATTTTGGACCATTCATCACATGCTTCAACACCATTGATGCAACCAAAAATTAGAAGTTAAATTACTTTGGATAAGAGAATGAAGAAAATATAAAGAGAACTACATAGTATTACAAATGCAATAGGAAATCTTAACTACCTTTTTGATCACCTAGATTGGAGAATGAAGGAGAACTTTGACCATACTGGGACAATTGAAGCAGAATTAGTACAAATGTGCAAGAAAAATGGATGGATCAATAAAAAATCAACTGATCAATTCCTGTATCAACCCTTCTACAATTTGTATGTTCATTACCAGTCTATGGGAGATATTAGAGGAGGAGAAAGTACTAAAGATGAGGCAGATTAATTGAAGAAGTTGAACTCTCTATTATCTTAAAATACTTATATTTTAATGTAATTGCGAGGAATTGATTTCCTTTACTTTGCTTTAGAAATTTGATTATGTGTATAGTTTTGTGTCAGCATTCTAGTGTTGTAGCCTGATTTTGACGTTGAATTATAATTTAGTTTGCTTTGAGGATGTGGAAATGTGATTAGAAAAATGTATTTGTAAAAACAGTATTTTCATATATAAAAGTTAGTTTGGTGTTGTTTGTGAAAATTTTTGTCTCTGAATTACTTTTAGAAGAAAATTAATTTTCAAAAAGACTAAATAAACTTTGGAGTAAATTAAGAGAAATTTGAAAATTGAAAAAATCAAAATAAGAATTTTTTGGCCACTAGCGTCGACGGCACCGACATGGGCGCCGACAGAGCCCTCAAACCTAACCAACCAAAATACCCTTAAAATTTGTGTTTTGTACAATGAAACATCATTTTTACCCATTAAGTCACCTTCAACCTCCAGTTTTTACACCTACGGCTTGCTATTGCTCAGATTTGAGCGATTTTATGGCAAACAAAGTTTGGATTTCATCTTCTCTAGGTAAGAGCTACACTTTGAACTAAAAATTTTTTATTTTCACTAGGGATTTATCTTACATTGCCGAGATACAAAATTTTGAAATTTTTTTGGAAGATTTTGAGAAAATCCTTTGGTGAAGAACTCTTACTTAGTAGATTTAAGTTTAAAAAGTTTCATATTGTGATTTTTGGAATTTTTGAGAATTTTTTTGGATTTTATCAAATTTTTGCAGATTTATCATGACACCTAGAATGAGCAAAGGAAAGACAAATGTAGATTTTGATGATAAAAAGTTTGTCAACTACAAGCCCAACATTTGCTTCAATAGTCTACGTACAACTAAAAAAGTGATTCGGATCGAGGATTTAAAAAACAGGGAGGAGAATCGAGAGATTAATCAATGCTCGGCGGTGGGAGAATTTCTGCTACTTTACGGCTGAGGCAATTATTGGTGTAGTGATGAAGTTCTACGCCAATTTCAAGGAGACTTCTGAAGACTATGTGTTTGTTTGAGGGAAAGTGGTGGAGTTTACTCCAAGGAAGATTAATGAATTTTATCAGTTGGAAGATGTGTATAGCTACCAATATAAATCATTTTCTACTACCAATGAGGCCTTGGATAAGGTTATTTCTTTTATTTCTGATGGAAGAGGAACCTAGAAGGTGAAGAATGGATTTAAGGTAAACTTTCCTCTTTCTATGTTAAATGTAGTATCTAAGGCCTGACACTTTTTTATTTCTGGAAGAATAATACAAACAAATCATCATAGTGAGGTTACAAGGGATAAAGCCATATTGAACTTCTGTATCCAGCAGATGAAATAGATAGATGCAGGCTCTATTATTTATAGGAATACTAGATCTATTGCTTTTGGAGAGACCTCCGGAGGTTTAGCACACCCTGCCTTGATATTCACAGTATGTGAACATGCAGGAGTTGATTATAGACCAGATGAGGAGAGGATTAAACCTCTAAAACCTATTGGGCCTGCCAATAAAAATATTTATGAATCTCATGTTGGATGGAGATCTGAAATTCGGACATGAGATATTCCTTCTACTTCAGGTACTTCTAGTACCCTGCTATCCAAGAACATTTGGAGTAAATGATGATCCAACAAGGAGATATTTTGAGAATGGATCATAGAATGGAGAATATGGAGGGCAGAAATGCTAACTTTGATGATTTGATAAGACAAAAAATTGAATATGATGATGCTTATGATGATGCAATGGTCAGATTCATGAAGGGTGATCACTCAGTTCAGTTTCCTACTCACCCTTTTTTTACTCCATATCAGCAGCAGAATTTGGATGTGGAAGAAGAAAAAGATGAAGATGATGATTGGTGATGCTTTAATTAGATTTTTGTTTAGTTTATGTTTAATTGTACTTCTTTGTTGAGACAGTTTGTTTGTAGACTGTGGTACTTTATTTTCTTGTAAGTTATGTTGTGAACTATGCATTTGTGAGACTATTTTTAATATTGTTATTATTTTTTAGTACTTTATTGGATGTATTTGTAGTTAAATCTTTCTCAAAAAAGTTTTATATGTATTATGTGTTATTTAATGTTTTAAGTCTTGTAACTTTTCATATTAGCACCTGTAATATTTCAGAGTTAAGTTTCAAATCAGTACCTTCAACAGGAATGTCTTTTCTTATGTATAAAATGTTTTCTTTAACCTTTAATTTTTCAATTCTTCATTTAAAATTTTTTTAAAATTTAAGTTTGGGCGGAAGAAAAAGTCCTTTATAAAGAAAAGAAACTTAATTTTATTTGTCCTCAATTACTTATATTTTCAAAATATTTTTAAAAAAATTAACATGACATTTGGTATTAGAGGGAAACTTCAGATAACTATATCTATGTTTTTAAATACATAATAAACTTAAGTAAATTTTTTAAATAATAAAGGTTAATTTTAGAGATTGAGATATTTGGTATGATAGAATAAAACTATGTTTTCTTATTTTAAGTAAAGGAATTTGTATTTTTGAAGTATTAAAAATCTTAGAGATTCATGTAAGAAGAAAAGATTAAAAATTTATAAAGGATCTTTAAAACTCATATAAATTTATATAGTGAAGAAATGTGAAAAGCTTTTAACTTTAAGAAGAGGATAATGAAGTTGAAAATCATTAAAGGCTATCCAGATATAGTAATCCTGAGATAAAACAAAGAGAGAAAAGAAAAAAGAAAAGAAAAAGGACTGAAAATGATCCTGAAAAGAAAAAGAAAAGTAAAGAAGAAAGATGTGTGGAGAAGCTTAAGGAGATGCCTAATTAAAAATTGGCTTCACTTTAATCAACTTAAAGAAGAAGGCTTGGCTACATTTTCTAAACTTATATTTAAGTATTAGCATATTTACTAGTAAAGTTTCATGAAGTTTATTTTCATATGAATATTCTAAGTAGCTTTAATATAAATAATTTGCAATTTTTCTTGAAAAGAATAGAGAATCAAAAATCTTAGACTTGACTGCTAAATATTCTTATACTTTTAGTGTTAACTTGAGTTATTTAGAATATTTCTTAGTGATTATATTTAACAAACTAAGATATGGAAATCTAGAAGTTAAAATCTTTACCATAAGTCATATTTTATATGTAGTAAAAGAATTACTTGAGAACAAGTAAAATTTATGTTTAAGAGATTTTTGATATTACACTTTAAAGGAAGGTATTTTTCATGTTTTATTGCAGGTTGTTGATTTTGGGACTTGAAGCAAAAAAGGAAGCAAAAAAGATGGAATTTGGAGCAAAAATGGAGATTTTGAAGAATTACTCAGCGCCGACAGTGCTAGAAGGACGTTGGATGGCACATACCTATATAAAGGATGCAAAATAAGAGTCAGCGCCGACGATGCCATTTGAAAAAGAATTGGGAATTAATTAGCGGACCACTGGCGCGTACGACGCTTATGTCGGTGGAAGCCTTATTTCAAGAAGATTCGATGAATTTGGACACTTTTTGAAGAGTTTTCTGATGCATCTATTGGAGAACCGACCTAGGCTCTATTTAGGGCCAAAAGTTGATCAGAACCCCCCGCCCTTTGCACCATTTCAACTTCTTCCACTCAATTCAATTTTCTTATTCACACAGCTACATTCCACACCATTCCACACCATTAGTTAGTTATTATTTTTATAGTTTTAAATTTTGGTGGTGAGTTTAAATGTGAATTCTTCTCTAAGAAGTGTTTGAGAGGAAGGGAAGTCAGAGATTTCTTCTTCCTACATTTCCTAAGAGAGGCTACAAAGGATTTACTTTAAGAAAGAGTTTCAGATAAGTGTTCTTTGTTTCTTATTGTTGTATAAACTTTCTTTTATATATGAGATTTGTGTTTTGTTGTATCTTTCTCATGAAGTCTGAGTAGTAGCCTTTATCTTTCTCTCTAATCTGAGATATGGTGAAATAAAGAGATAATGTGGATGTGTCAATGTTAAAATTTAAAATAAATTGTGATGGTTTTTCAACTCCGCTTTTAATTTACCTTTTGATTTGGCCAATTGAATTGTTAAAATGTATTGTAAATCATATGATCCCGGAAATGGAGTATGAGTTCTACAACATAGTGAGAATCACGGTTAAGTTCATGAAGGAGTATTTCATTCATGAAATTAATTGCAATAAATATGGAAATGGTTCATGAAATGGTTCTTTTCTTTTCATTTCTCTTTTTTTTTTCTTTTCCCTTTTTTTTCTTTTAGGATATTTTCAATCATTTCTTTTCTTTTTCTTTTTTTTTTCTTTTTCAAGTGAGGGTTACTATATCTGGATAGCCTTTAATATTTTTGAACTTCACTATCCTCTTCTTAACGATAAAACTCCTTACCTTTTATAACTTTATAAATTCATATTAGTTTATGACTTTTCATTAAGTCTCATTCTTTTTTTCTTCCATGAAACTCTAAAATTCTTAACACTTCAAAAATACAATTTTCTTTACTTCAAATAGAAAAACATAGTCTTATCCTATCATACTAAATATCTTTAGCTTTAGAATTGACCTTCATTATTAAAAAAATTTTACCTAAATTTACCTCAATATTTAAACAGAAGTATCGTTAGTTAAAGTTAAATCTTAATATCCAAGGCCATGTTAAATTAATTTTAAAAAAAATTGGTTACTTAAGGAAAAATAAAATTAGTTTACTCCTATTTAAAAAAAAAAATTATTTCCCTCAAACTTAAGTTTTTAAGTGATTTTAAAAATGTTTTAATAAAAAATTTAGTAGGTGAAAGAAAACAATAACTGCATGAAAAATTAAAACTGACCTGTAGAGGATTTCTGAGTATGAAACTAGGCTCTGGTATACTGAAGGTACTAATTGTAAAACTACATACAAGCATTAAAGCATTAAATAAAACATAATACATTCTAGGGAACTTGCTGAGAATTAAAAACACAAATAGAAAAACTAAAAAATTTAACTGAAAATATTAAAAATGTAGAAAAATTGAAAGTCTACAATTACTATTACAAATTGCACGTCGGCAACACAAAATAAAAAGCCTTTTACTATAACTAGTTTTCTAAATGAAAGTGCATCCCAATACAAACATAAATAACAAACGGACTTCAAAATAACTAAACAAGACTCATAAAACATCAATCTTCATCTCCTTCCTTTTCATTATATGATTCTTCTTCTTCTTCTTCTTCTTCTTCTTCTTCTTCTTCTTCTTCATCTTCTACTTCTTCATCATCATCATGAATGAGAGCATAGGGAGTGAAACTAGGGAAAGCAGGAAAGTCCACATTAGGTTCTCCCCTAAGGTGTCTTACCATGGCATTTTGAACCTTAATATCATTTTGAACTCTCCTCTCCTGATATTCATCATTATATGCATTCCTTGCTCCTATTTCTTCCAACTGAGTTTGAATATTTGTTATATCCATCTGTTGAATCATTTGTTGGTCCATTATAACTTCAAGAGATGTAGATCTAGAAGTAGATGCCCCTACAACAAATTTACAGGGCCTATCCCTTCTTCCACTTCTATACTCAATAAATGATTCTACTCTCTGAATCATATGTCTCTCAATCAAATTTTGTGGCTGCAATCTCTCTTCATTTTTGTGGGATTTCTACTCCTGATTGTTCACATAAAGTGAAAATCAAGGCAGGGTATCCCAATCCTCTAGCTGTAGAACTACCAGCTATACTTCGAGTATACTGAACTATAAGTGCACCAACATTTATTTCCTTCATGTTCTGAAAGTAATAATAGAGTACAACTCTATCATTAGTAACATCAGCAAAATGATTTTTTGGCAACAGTCTAACAGAAATGATGTGGTGCCACATTTTTGATTGAAAAGTTAACATGGAAGCAGAGAATTTAACTATCTTGTTATTCTTAATCTTCCATCAGCCAAAAAAGCAATCACTTCCTCCAGTGATGAATCTGTTATTACAAATGCAGCATACTCATCATGATGTACATTTCTAAGCCCATAAAAAACATTGATCCTTTAGCCAAAAAACTCAACTAGCTTACGTCTCACCAAGATTGAATCACCAACAACGAATCTCAGGTTTGCATAGAACTCCCGAACCATCGGGACAATAACTACAACAGTGAAGTAGTAGAATCTTTCCCAATTTCTGGCAAGCATCAGTCTATCGACCTCGTCACACAGGTTTGCAAACGCCCATTCTTGGATCATTCTCTTGGTCTCCATCTGAGTAATGTAACTATGTTGGGCTTTAAAACTAACAAATCTTCATGCATCAAAGTCCTTTGATGTCCTTCCTCTCTTAACTCAGGGAGCCATTTGAAAATTCTATGAAAATACAAATATAGTCCAAATAAATTACTAAATTAAAAATCTAGCTCTTCCAGCAAGGTTATTTGGTAAGAAACTTTTCACCATGAGTTTTCTTCAAGAATTTCCATCAAAAATCCTAATTTCTAGATCTTACAAAATCTATGGTGAAAATAAAAAATTTCTAAGTTAAAATGAAGCTCTTACCAAAAGAAGATGAAATCTATAGTTTTTAGCCTCTAAATCCTTCTCTTTCTGCCACAATGTGATGCCTTAGACCAATGTCTTGAGGTAGAAGATGACTCAAGTAGCAAAAATGGAGTTTGTCCGTGTGACTTTGCAGTTTTCTAGGCAATAAGTGTGTTTGGACTTTTGGCACATCATGTGCCAAGGCTCTGTAAGTTGACGCATCATGCGCTAGAGCTTAAATTTTCTAGATTTTGGTTTATGTGGAAATCTGCTTCGTACCACTTTACGACAACATGTATTTGACTCAAATAAACATTTCTAAGCATATATAAACATCACACTAACATATAACTTTCACAAACAACACAAAAGTCATATATATATATAATTCTCTCTATTACAAACTAACATTTTTCAAGCCAACAAACATCAAATTTAGTGTTCTAAAGCAAACAAACATCCTAACATCGAAATCTCAACATCAAAACTCAAAACATATACATAAATAGTATTCATTAGAAAGGAAATGCAATCCAACTTAACAAACTAAAATAAACATTACTAAATAAAACATTTTTTGCATAAATTAAGATCAAACATCACCTTCACTATCATCCTCCTAGATAGCTCCCATTGATTGGTAGTGCACATACAGATTGTAGAAGGGTCAAAATGGAAATTCATCAGTTGATTTTTCCTCCTCAATCCAAGCATGTTTCTTGAACATACGTACCAATCCATCTTCAATATGCCCTATATGTTCAAGATGTTCCTTCAGTCCCTAATCATGATGATCCAGAATTTCAGTAATATTCCTAATCACGTGCATGAGATTTTTCACATCTTTTTCTATCTTCTTGATCCTCTTTAAAGTGCACACGAGTTGTAGTAAGGCTGAACAGGTGATGAATTCTGAGATCCTTGATCCATCAGTACATTCATATCATTTTCATCTTCCATTCTAATACAGTTGCAGTAGACTTGTGGATCCATTGGCCTCCAAAGAAGTAACACTTTTTCCCAACTTTCATAAGCTACTTTCAATTGACTGCAAAGTAGGAAAATAGTGGATGAATGTCCCAATCCAGTTGTAGATCCATTTACAATCAAACACAAAACTGATTTCACAATAATAGCTCCAACATCAATAGGTTTTCCGGTTTGAATACAACAGCTCAAAATGACACTCTCCTTATTGACCTTACTAAATTTCATGATAGGCTATAATTTTGATGCAATAAAGAAGTTCCAAGCTTTTGATAATGGATTTAAAAATGATGAAGGAAAACTTACATTTTCAACATCTCTAGTCTCTTAATTTGCATCTTCATTCGTAAGGTAGCGGTAAATTTCATTCATATTCTCTCTCGTGGGGGTAAAGTATAATGGCAGATAGGCACATTTTCAATCATAAACATCTTGTTTATTCTTGAAGGAGTGAACTGCACAAACTTACCTCGCATGTAAATCATTCTTTGGTTGATCCCATGAAGATTTGCATAAAATTCCTTTACTATAGGAACAACAACAGCAGCGATAGCGTAGCAAAGCACTTCCCAACGCCTCTGCGCAATAGTCTCTTCTACTCGAGTATTCGACGTGTTGAATCCTTGATTCACAAATCACCTTTCTTTGATAAGCCTATTCTTCACTAGAACTTGATCATATAATTTTTGTGCATCCAAACTGATGAACTTTCTCCAATTGAAAATTCCAAATCTAGCGGAGTTTCTAGAGTTGGAAGCCATAAAAATTGAAAAGTGGTGACTCTTCCCTCATTTCCCCCATCCCCCTAAAATATGGTTTGGAGTCGGTTTTTAGGATTTACAACTGCTACATTCTAAAATAAGATCCTCCATTGGTAATGATCACTCTCAGCATTCCATATCTTATAAAAATATTTTTAATTAAAAATTTTGAAATACTCTGAGCATCACATCGAGGTAGAGTGGTTGCTTCAATACATTTTAAAACGTAATCCACTGCAATCAATATGTATATATTTCTGAATGAGGGCATAAATGGTCCCATAAAATTCAATCCCCATGCATCAAAAATTTCAATTTCAAAATTAAAATTTAGAGGTCTTTCATTTCTTCTTGAAATATTACCTATTCTCTGACATTGATCATATGTTTTGATATATATATTAACATCTCTAAATAGAGTAGGCCAATAAAATCCAGATTATAAAATTTCATGATTGTAAAATTTTATGAATAGTTCTATCATTCCTAAAATGTTCTCCAAATTCAGAATCATGATATTTTTGAATAATCTCTTAAATTTCTTTATAAGGCACACATCGTCCCATCGTTAAATCGATACATTGCTTATATAAATAAGGATCATCCAAAAAATAAGATTTTGCTTCATGAATGAATTTCTTTTTCTGCTGTTTTGTTAATCCATATGGTAAAATACTACTAACAATATAATTTACAATATCTGCATACCAATGTATTTCACATTCTTTTACAACATAAAGTCATTCGTCAGGAAAAGTTTCTTTAATTTCTATTTCCATATCTAATACTTCTTCTTAATCTAGCCTTGATAGATGATCAGCAATTTGATTATCAATCTCTTTCCCATCGACCACTACAAAATCAAACTCTTGCATTAGAAGTACCTATCTAATTAATCTTGGTTTAGCATCCTTCTTTTGCATCAAATATTTAATAAGCAAATGGTCAGTATGCACAACACATTTAGCGTCAATCAGATATGATCTAAGCTTATCAAAAGCATATGCAATAGCAAATAACTCTCTTTTAGTGGTGGTGTAATTAATTTGAGCAACATTAAGAGTCTTAATAGCATAGTTTATAACTTTAAAAATCTTTTCATATCTCTGCCCTAAAACAGCTCCAATTGCATAATCACTAGTTTCACACATTAATTCAAAAGGTTTCTCCCAATCAGGTGAAATAATTATAGAGCAATGATCAATTTTTCCTTTAATGTTTCAAAGGCTTTAAGGTAATCTTGATTAAAGTAAAATTTATGGCTTCCTTCAAAAGTTTCCATAAAGGAATAATAATTTTTAAAAAATCTTTAATATATCTCCTGTAAAATCCAGCATGTCCTAAAAAGCTTTTAACTCCTAGGTGGAGGTAGGTTTAATATAACCTATATTTTTGCAAGATGTACTTCCATGTCATTTTCTGAAATTATATGTAAAAGCAAAATTCCTCCTACAACCATAAAGTGACATTTTTCTCAGTTCGATACGAGATTAGTCTTTCATAATGTTTCAGAACTTTCTCTAAATGATTTAGACATATTTCAAATGAAGTTCCAAATACAGAAAAATTGTTCATAAAGACTTCAATCCCTTTTTTAATCAAATCACTAAAAATTGACATCATACCTCTTTTAAATGTTGCAGGTACATTACATAGTCCAAAAGTCATTCACCGAAAAGCAAAAGTTCCATAAGGATTAGTAAATGTTGTTTTCTCTTGATCATCTAGAGCAATAGGTATTTGATGATAACTAGTATATCCATCTAGAAAACAAAGATATGTATGCTTAGCCAATCTATCCAACATCTGCTCCAAAAAGGGTAAAGGAAAATTATCCTTTCTGGTGGCAAAATTTAATTTTCTATAATATATGCAGATTCATCAACAGTGACTTATCTTGACTATAATATATGCAGATTCATCAACAGTGACTTTAAATGTGTAGGAAGCGTTTTAAGTTCTAATTTAGGGGGTTTCTAAATAAATGAAATCAAATTCTTGTTACTTTCTGTAGGATCTAACATTTCAAATCTTTCTTGAACATAATCCATATCCTCTTTAATCACTTTCATAGATTCGTCTTGAATTCTATCCTCATCTTTATATTCAATATATTCCTTTTTAAATCCTCTTTTAAAAGTTTTCTTGAAATATTCAAGGCTTAAATAATCATTAATATTCATTCTCAAGCATTCAATCTTTTGCTCTTTTGCAGGGTATATCATTGATTTTGTAATATTAAATGTAACCTCTTGATCACTAACTCTCATAATTAGTACTCCTTTCTGCACATCTATCGAAGCTCTTCCACTGGCTAGCAATGGTCTTCCTAAAATGATAGGAATTTCTTTATCTTCCTCTATATCTAAAATAATAAATTCCACAGGAAAGATAAATTTATCGACTTTTACCAAAACATCTTCTATAACTCCTTTAGGATAGGTAATCAAACGATCGACTAATTGCATAGTTACAGTCGTAAGTAAAATATCTCCTAAGCCCAACCTTCTAAAAATTGAAAATGGCATAAGATTAATACTGGCTTCTAAATCACATAAAGCTTTTCCATAAAATTGTTCACCAATAGCACAAGGAATTGTAAAACTTCTAGGATCTTTAAGTTTTTCAGGAAGCTTTTTTCTAAATTATAGTGCTACACTCTTCGTTGAGCGCAACAGTCTCATTATCTACAATCTTCCTTTTCTTATTAAGTATATCCTTCATGAACTTCACATAGCTTGAGATTTGTTCCAAAGCTTCAACAAATGGAATGTTTATCGTTAATTTCCTCAAAATTTCCAAAAAATTTTGAAAATTGATTATTACTATATTTTTGCTTCAATCTTTGAGGAAATAGAGGTGGTGATCTTCTTACAGTGATTTCATCGGCTTAATAGGATTTTCTGACTCAAAATGAAAATCTTTACCAGATTTTTCATTTTCCACCTCATCTTTTTCTACTTCAACTTCTTGTTGAACACTTTTTTCTAATTCTTTTCCACTTCTCACTTGAATAGCTTTAATTTGCTCTTTATTTTGATGTTTATGATTTACTTCAACATTACTAAGCAATGTTCCTAGAGGTTTACTGCTAAGTGCAGTAGCAGTACATCCCAATTGATTTTCTATGTTTTTTATAGCAGCTCCATGACTTTGTAATTGACTACCCATTTGGAATATCAATTCTTCCTATGATAACTTTTTCTCCTTACTCTGAAAATTATTAAAACCAAGGGGGTAATAAGCTTTAAAATCTTGGTGCCCTTGATTGTTGGAGTTCTTAAATGGGTTTGTAGTGTTGTTGCCCCCATTGGAGATTTGCAAAAGTATATTTATTGTTACTCCAACTAAAATTTGGATGATGCTTCCAACTAGAATTATAATAATTGGCATAAGGAATATTAGAATGATTGTTTATTGCATTTAAAGTCTCATAAGAAGATTGAGATTCTATCATTTGTCCCAATGAGTTTTCCTCAAGCACAGGTGTTGTCTGAGAATAATTCATTCCATATTAGTCTATCTTCTTTGATACAACAACTATTTGGATAGCTAAAATAGATATAGCATCAGAATCATGAATAGTAGCTACTCCGATCAAAGAGATCCAACCAACCCATTATAAAAAAGTTTGAATTATTAACCAATCTGGCAAAGCATGGTGTGGACATTTTCTAAGGAGATCTTTAAATTTTTCCCATACTTCATAAATTGATTCCCCTTCAAACTGATAAAAAGATGTGATATCATTTCTAGGCTTAATAGTTTTTTAAGGTGGGAAATATTAGATAGGAATTTTTGTGATAAATCTCCCTATACTCTGATAGATCCAGGTGTTAATAAGTTTAACCACATCTTAACTTTATCCCTTAGTGAAAAAGGAAAAATTCTAAGTCTGACGACATCATTTGACACTTCATATTTAAATGTAGCACATAGTTATAAAAAACTAGCAAGGTGTAAATTAGGATCTTCAGTAGGTGTTCCTCCAAACTGATTATTTTGTACCATTTGGATAATGGTAGGTTTAAGTTCAAATGAATTGGCAACTACAGCATAATCTCTTAAAGGTCTCTAATGATATTCATTTTCATTTCAAAAATTTTTAAATTGCAAGCCATTTTGCTAAACTGATCTTTCTCTTTTTGTTGTTTTTGAAATTTTCTAACAGATCTTTCTAACTCAAAGTTGTGAGGTACTACATTTTTAGATCTTGCACTACGCATAAACTAAATAAAGCAAGCAATTAATAATAAGTGAACACATTAAAATAAGAAAATGTTGAAATTAAGCTGCAAACACTCTCTTTTTTTATATTTTTAAAATAAAATAAAAAAATACTAATATTTTCTGTTACTTCCTGGCAATGTCGCCAAAAACTTGATACGAGATTTTGTAAATGCAAATATTTATGAAGTTGACACCACTCAACGAGACAAAAAACTTAATGCAAGCACATTTATAATAAATTGCAATATGATCCCAACAAAAATACTTTTTATAAAAATAATTTATCTTTTAAAACTCTTTTTAAACTATCAAATCTCTTTTAATATCAATGCAAGCATACATATCATTCAAGTAATAAAGGGCTCTAATGGAGTCCTAAATATCGATCCAACAGGGACGTTGGAAAATCTTAAAGTAAATTATGAAAATAATTAAGTTCTTATCTTAAGTTCTTCCCCAAGCAAATCCTTTAAAACTCTTTTGAATTCTTTTCTCTCTTTACAACTCCACACAATTCCTTCTTTAGATAAATAAGGGAGAAGAAATCTCTCACTTTCCTTCTCCTCCTACACTCCTTAAAGAGGAATTCAACACAAACCCTAACTCTCTCACATGCTCCAAACATGATGAAACTCTCCCCTACAGTCACACCATTGAATTCCTACACCAAAAGCAGTTTAAAATTATTTAGAACGAATTCCCCAAGAGATTTCCCAAGCATCCCTTCAAAATCCGTTCAAATACATTGAATTTGGACATAAGTCGGCTTCGGGCGCTGAAGCGCCACCGGTGCTGGAAAGGGCACCGCTGACGCTGGAAAGGGCGTTGCCGATGCTCAATTATTCAAATCATCCCATCCTCTCTAGAAATGGGTGTCGTCGGCACCCATTTTGTTGTCGTCGGTGCCAGTAGGCAGTTTTGGCCACTTTGTGTCTTTTTGCTCCAAATTCATTCCTTATTTTCTTCCTTTGGCTCCAAACACCTAAAATCATCATACCTACAACAAAACATGAAAAATATGTTCCTTTAAAGTGCAATATCACCAAAAATGAGTAAAAATACATATAAGAATACCAACATATTTTTGGTGTGTCAGAATGCTACATGGACGATTTGATCATCAAAAGTAAACAGAAAGAAAACCATTTGTACGATTTGAGGATCATGTTCAAAAGATTATGATAATACAATCTCAAGATTAATCCCTTAAAGTGTGCCTTTGATGTCACCTCCAGGAAATTTCTAAGATTTGTTGTCCATCATTGGGGAATCGAGATCGATCAAGATAAGATTAAAGCTATCCTGGAAATGCCTCCTCCCAAAACATTGAAACAACTACGTTCCTTCCAAGGAAAATTGGCATATCTGATATGCTTTATTTCTAATTTCTTAGGTAGGTGTTAGCCCTTATCAAAATTAATAAAAAAGGATGCCAAATTTATTTGGGAAGAGAAATGCCAACAGGCCTTTGAGGACCTTAAGCAATATTTAATGACACCTCCTGTTTTGGCAGCCCCTATCCAGGGAAAATCCTTGATACTTTATACCATAACCTTACATGACTCTCTTGGAGCCCTATCAGCTTAAGTCAATGACAATGTTAAGGAAAACAAACGCTACTACTTGAGCCACCGTCTAATACCGAAGGAGGTAAAGTATCCACCTATTGAGCAGCAACATCTAGCTTTAATTTTCACCACCCAAAAACTTAGGCATTACATGCTTTCTCATAAAATTACCCTTATTTTGAAAGTTAATCAATTGCAATATTTGATGACCTGACCAATACTTTTCGAACGTTTAGCAAGGTAGTTGATGATTTTGTTGCAATTCTATATAACTTTTGTTCCCCTCCGTGCTATCAAAGGACAGATTTTAGCAGATCTTCTCACAGCACGCCCACTTCCAACTGGGTCCCCTCTCAATAATGAGCTATCAGATGAACATATGCTACAATTAGAACTGTCCAGTGCCAGACATTGGGAAATGTACTTTGATGGGGCTTCATCAGACAAAAATGATAAAGGATCAGAAGTAGTTATAGTAGGCAAAGCAAGAATTGGTTTGATTTTCAACAAGCCATATCAGGGTATGTTGAGAATCTTTTATCACCTGACAGAAAAATGTACAAATAAAGAAGCAATGATCACCGAGTTGGAGTTGGCAATCTCAATGGATACAAAAGACATTGTCATTTATGGTGAATCACAACTCGTCATTACACAAGTTGCCGGACAACATAAGATTTTGAAACTAAGGCTAGCAGAATACCACCAGTACACAATGAAGCTGTTGGAACAAGTTCCCTAATGTGACTCTATACCATATTCTTTGGGGAGGTAACGCCCATGCCGACGTCTAGCAAAACCTGCTAAGAAATTAGCGTGTTCACCAGAGGATTCCATTGACATTACAGTACAAGGAAGTCAAGTTTGGTCTCGAATTGACCATGACAATCTACACAAGCTCAAAAAAGAAGAAGGAATGATGATCGAAGTTGTTGACATTAACGAAGATTGGCGCAAAAAATTAATAGAATATTTGTAAATTGGAAAGCTATTAGAAGACAAGTTTGAAGCATATCACATCTCAAGAAGAGCTATGTCATATGCTCTAGAGGGGCAGGTCCTTTACAGAAGATTGTTTGATCAGATGTGGCTGAGAGGTCTAAGCAGAGAAGAGGCACAAAATATCATCAAAGAAGTACATGTCAGATTGTGTGGAGCTCACCTGTCAGGGCCAAAGATGACAATGAAGATTAAAAGACTCAGATATTATTATTCAACAATGATATTCGATTGCATGGATACAACTTGAAGGTTTCACCTTTTTCAAGTGCATGGGGTGTTATTGCACCAACCTTTGAATGTGCTACACTCAACCATTGCCTCATGGAAATTTGAGTGTTGGGGCACGTATATAATAGGTCTGATACACTCTCCACCCTATAAGGGACACAAGTTTATTCTTGCCACTACGGATTACTTCTCCAAGTGGGCAGAAGTCGTACCGTTACGAGAGGTTACAACACCACATGTCATTCAATTTTTCAAGATTCAAATTGTCTACCATGTCGGTGCACCATGCAAAGTGATTTTTAACAATTGGACAACCTTTAAGAGCATAAAGATCAATAATTTTGTCAAACGACATGGGATAGACTGGAGATACTCTACAATTTACTATCCTAGGGCAAACGTCCTTGCCGAGAAATTTAATAAAACCATCATGCAACTTTTAAAGAAGACATTAGATGAAAAAAAAAGTGGATTGCATGAAAAAATGTTAGAAGCTCTGTGGGCCTACCAGACAATGTTCAGAACTCCCACTCAATTTACACACTACGCACTTGTGTATGGGTTTGAGGTCGCACTGCCGCTAGAAGTCTAGAAACCATCTCTTAAAGTTTTCATCCCAAGTAAAATTACAAAAAAAGAAAGAGCAAATCTCAAACTTAAAGAATTAGAATGTTTCAAGGGAAAAAAAATAGAAGCACATCAACATTTGGAGCTTTACCAAGCAAGGATGGTGCAGACTCATGACAAATTGGTCCACCTGAGGGTGTTCAAAGTTGGTGACCTCATTCTTGTTCTCAAAAGACCTATTCTTGAATATCAAAAGAAAGGTGGAAATTTTGAACCAACTTGGGAGGGACCATTTGTCATAGAAAAGGTCTATTTAAGATGATCTTAACATATGGTGGATTTTCAAAGTGAAGGATCTATGTTGCCAGTTAATGGCTGATATTTGAAGATATACTATAAGACATGACATTTCTTGAAATGAATTTTTAAAAATGTTGCTTGTTTTGATGTTATTTATTTGGCCAAACGTTTGTGACAGGGTCCAAAATTTTGTAATAAAATTAACCTCAATAAAATGAAAATTTTGGAATTTGCTCACTTTTATTTCCTCTTCATGTTTTTAAATTTGAAATCTTTTTTAAATTAAATTAAATTTAATAAATAAATTTTGCACCAATTTAAATTGAAATTTTGGTTTAATTAATATTTCGTTGTTGTTCTTGTTTGTGTTGAACTTCAGCGCACTGATGTTTTTTTGTCTTCGGCAGAAAAATTTTGGGATGAAAGTTGATTTTCACTTTTAGATATAGCTTGAATCTCACACTGAATAAGAAAAGGGTAGCTCAGGGTGGTATCATAGACTTTGACTTGGACTTTAGTTAGGTCAATGTGGACTACAAGGGCTCCTGTGGACGTAGTCAGCTGCCGAGAGAAAGAAAGATTACCATCACTTATAAGGAATGGTACTAAAGAAGTCTCCTCATTGAAGAGGAGGAAAGCAACAATACAATAAGATCCAATGGAAGGAACCAGTCCTCTACCATCCATGATAACTACACTAACAGAGAATTTGGTCAGTACTAATGAAGAAAGAGTGACAGATGCGCCACTCAGAAGAACGCAACATCATAAATCCAACTGTCGTAAGTATAGAGCTTTCTTACATCAGAAGAAAATACATATGAAAGAAGCAGAAGATAGACTTACCCCAATTCCTAAGGAAAAAAAATTATGACCCATGCATGAGTGAGACTTTTACCAATTTGTCTGCTACAAAGTATGAGTCCAAGTTTGTTGAGTAAAAGAGACACAACCAAAAATTTCAGATGAACTTTGCAAAGGTTTCCCCTTGTGCAATGTTCAATTTCCAACACAAGCATCGATAGGAGGAGCATTTTTGGAGTGCCTAAGATGCAATTTTCTCCATTTTGATAACTACAGTTCCTTTGAAGAATATACAATTGCCAACACAAGGTGCTAAGAGACAGCTCACCTAGATACTGAATCATATATTGCATTGCATACCGAGCCAAGTCAAACATGGTTTCCCATGAATATTGAAATAAGGGAACAACCACGACAATCGCAAAGGATTCCTACGGCAGAATTAAAAAGAATGAACAGAGTCATGAAGAGAGAATTTGAATTCTATGAAGAAATTCAAGGAAAATTTGTCAACATCTTGGAAGGCCTAGAGTTATGTATAGGAGTTTTCTCAAAAAATGATGAAAAAAAAATTCTTGACTGTGTATTCGACCCGAGGGAAAGAGGTTGAGCTAGTTTGCTAATGAGGAAAACTTACACAGAGCCGTGAAAATGGATGTGTGGGAAGGGCAGGATAACCATCTAGTGTGGTTGTTGCTACAACTTTGTCAAATATAGGCTAGTGAACCCCCCAGGTATCTTGAGATACGACGAGGTGGATACTCTGCCATCTGAGATAAAAAGAATGATCAAAAGGATGATCAGGTGGATCATACTACTGATAGACTGCATTCTGAATAGATGCATAATCAACATTTATGATGAAAGAGATTGTATTCCTCCGCACATAGACTACCATGATTTTGTAAGACCCTTCTGTACGACATCCTTCATGAGCCGAAGTAACATTTTGTTTGGAAAAGAAATTAATGTTGTTGGCCGTAGGGAATTCAGAGGATCCGTCGAGATTCCGCTATAGTGGGTTTAATACTAATTCTAAAAGAAAATGGAGTAGATCTAGCCAAGCACTGCATTCTGGGAGCACGACACTGTCGAGTTTCTGTGACGTTCAGAAGAATGGATGATACTAAAGTATAGCATGGGTTCCGTCCAGACCAAGAGTTAGAAGAGTAGCGCCTGTACAAGCTATGAGATGGTTGCACCTCTAAGTACATGTAAAAGGAATTCTTGTCCTAGAGTGTGGCTTAGTAGGTCAGCTTGACCTTGAGGTCACCACAGAGGATAGACAGATAATTTTTTGTCACTTTTTGTACGGTATCAGAGTTGTATATATGGCTTGTACTTGGCATATGATGTTTCAGATGTATTCGACATGTTATCTTTTGATGCCTCAACATGTATTCAAGTTTGTAACTCATATTTAGAGCAGATTAATGAAATTTCTTTTAAATTTTGATGAATTTGATAAATTTCCCTTTTGTGCAATTGATAAAGAGCTGAAAAACCATACATTGGTTCTAAATTATGATGAACAAAGAATAATACAACAAAAATTTCATATCAAAATTTAAATTTGTTTTTTTAAAAATCAACCAACAAAAATTAAATTTAAAAAATATTTTTTGATAATTAAATATAATAAAGAAAACAAGAAAAGAAAATGATAAATTTGATGATTTGCTTCTCTTGAGTTTGATTTTTCTCACTCTCCATTTTTTGCAGTGCTACTATCCTTGTCTGCGCTAATTTCTTCACAACCTCCACAGAGTGTCACACTCCTCACGAAATTGCTGTATTCACAGAATCTCAACACTTAGCAATCTCAAAACTTGGGGTCAGTAACTAAATTCTTATTGCTAAAATATTTTGGAGGTTGAAGATGCTACATTTGATACAGCGTTGCTTAAGGAGCTCTCCCTATCGCAGCCGTTCAAATGAAATTCTAGGTTGGTGCAAGGTCATCTGATTCCTTCAAGTTTTCTATATTTTCCACCTTACTTTTGAGAAATTTCCCACCTCCATGAAATTCCAGGTGAGATGCAAGGTCATCAAATTCCTTTAAATTCCATATATTTTCCACCTTCCTTCTGAGATATTTTCTGCCTCCATGAAATTTCAGGGTCGGTGCAAGGTCGTCTGATTCCTTTAAATTCCCTATATTTTCCATCTCCTGAGGGTGTTTTGGTCATTTTGGGTCAGTAACTAAATTTTGATTTCAAATTTGGATTCCTTTTTTTAGGTCGGTACCTAAATTTTGATTTACTTTTAGCTGTCAATACTTAAATTTCAATTCCCATCTCGGGGTCAGTACTTAAAATCTGATTTTCATATTTTGAGGCTGGTACCTAAACTCTGATTATCTTTTTGAGGTTGATACATAAATTTCAATTTCCATCTTAGGGCCAGTACCTAAATTTTGGTTCCCTTGTTGCAAGGTCAATACTTAAATTATGATTCTCTTTCCGAGGTTGATACTTAAATTTCAATTCTCATCACAGGGTCAATACTTAAATTCTGATTCCTCACTTTTAAGGTCGATACCTAAATTCTGATTCTCTTTTTGGGGTTAGTACCTAAATTCTGATTCCCATCCTCTAAAACTATTGAAATCAAAATCAATGTTTTCTGACATGAAATTAAAATTGAATCATCACCGTGATCATCATTTTTTTCTTTTCTTGATGGTCGTCTTCGAAATTCCTTTCCTTCTAACTCCTAGCAAGAGTTTTGAATCCTTGATTTCAATTGAATTTTCACTTACTAACTCCCCACTAGAAACAATCGTCACTCAATTCTAAGTTTTGTTCTAAGTGTGTTGTCTTGAACGTTTGTGTTGGTTTTGTTGATCTTTTCGGTTAGCGCCAACGCGTGCGGTGTGCCTTCCAGGCACACCACATCTATTGGAGGTCCATTGGTTAACCTCACTTTTGGTTGAGGTTGAGTCTTTCCTCTTTAGTAGCCTAGAGTCTAGCCATAGGACTTTCTTGTTGATCCTGATATTTTGTATATGTAAGGATTTATGAAGTCGGCACCACTACTTGAAGATTTTAATCCCCGGCAATAGTGCGAAAAACTTGATCCATGGATAATTAATGCTTATGCACAGTATAGCAATAGTTCTGATAGTATTTTTCCCTTATATTTCTTTATTTTGAAACAAAACCAAAAACTTGATCCTGAAGAAAAATAAGAATTTAATTTTTTTAATTTATATATATTTATATTGGGATACTACGCAAGTATACGTATCATTATCAAGTAATATAAGACTTTTTTATTAAGACCTAAATATCAAACCCATAGGGAAGATTATGTAATATGCACTTTTTATAAAGTTTTTCTACTTTTAAAAAGATAATTACTTAAACTAAAAACAATTTTTTCAGGAATTGAAAAGTAAAATATTTTTGGAATTTTTGATATTTTAACGAAACACTAACAACTAAAAAAATAATTAAAGTTTTTGTAGAAGAAAAGTATTTAATATGAAAATATCTTTCTTCTTATCATGAATAGTAATAAGTATAGGAATTCTGTTGTGGAAGTATGTAAATTGTGTTGTGTCAAATAGGAACGATAAAATTCTTTACCCTTACAAGAGATGCTATTAAGAACATTAGCTAATTTATAGTTTGAATAGTTCTGAAAACCGGCTAGGCAGGGAAGATACTAGCTCTCACTCTAGAGTTCCGCCAATTCCCACCACCTGGGGGCTAACATTCTCGTATCAAAACCTAAAACAATAAACCAAGTTGGGGGATTTATCCTATCACTCTAATGTCGTCTAACTTTACACCCATCAATGAATATTTCCCTATTTATTTGCACTCAATCATATAAATTACATTCTCATTCATACAACCTCATGTAATTCTCTCCAAATGTTGACTGAGACAATACCAACCCAGTTCTTATGTGTTTAGAACTAAATGAAGTGCATGGATTTAAATCATCACAACTTCTTCCAACATTAAAAATCAATACTCTCCACAACTTCCATCCAAAACTTAATTACTTGTCATTTTAAGAAGAAAGATAAAGAAAAATACACAGAATCCATGGAGAAAACAAAAGTACACTTTAGGTTAAAAGAGTAAATTATTGTCAAACCAACAACAAGTTTCAATTAAAACCAAAAGTAGTGTAAAACAAAAAGAAAAAAACTTATCTCAAGTCCTCCACAAAACTTTTAAGTTCCTTTAAATCTCTTCTCTTTTGCAATTACTCAAAAGAACTTTCAAAACTCTCCGAACTAACTCCCTAGAAAAGAACTTTCAAAACTTGCCAATATTTTCAGGACTCTTTTCTAAGTCCTCTCTTCTTTCTCTTATAGTTTTCCAAGAGGTACCTTGAGATCCCTTCAAAATGTGTCTTGATTCGATGTATTTTCCCAATAGATGCATCCTTTCATGATAATTTTCATCCATGGTGGTTACAACCACCTATTAAGCCAATGGGTGCCTCAAAAACGTCTTTGAAATTCGTGAAAATTGATTTTACTCATCTAGTAACTGCCACTGGCGCTTAAGCATGGGGTCTCGGTGCTTAGGTGCAACCTTCTCTGTTTAACCGGAGCATAAGCACCGGATCTGGCGCTTAGGCACCAAAACTCTTTTGCATAAATTTTCACATTTTTGCTCCAAATTTGATCTTTTTTCACTCCTTTAAGCATTTTTTTTCCATTTTTACTTGTATCTGCAAGAAAAACACAAAAATACCTTCCATTAAAGTGCAATATCTCAAAAATAGGTATAAAAATGTGTCTAAAAACACTATATATTTTAAGTGTATCAAAATCCCCCAAACTTAAAATGTTATTTGTCCTCAAGTGACACTTCAATCTTTAAAAACCAGATATGTATGATATGTATATGAGTTTCATTAGGAGTTACTATAATTTAGATTTAGAAATATAGTAGCCTAATTTAGAAAAATTAATTAGTAAATGAGACCAACTTAAAGTTTGAAAATTTTAAATGCTAAGAACTATGAAAATATGAGTTTCTATCTAATTCAGAAATATTGTAAGTTTTCTAAATTTAGATATTAGTGCTTTTATTTTCTCTACTTAAAAATTTTTATTAAAAATAATTTTACTTACTATTTTATATTTTTAAGCTTAAGATTTTATCAAGTCTTATACTTTAAAAAGATCAAATGTAGAACCAACTTTTGATTAGGCACTAATCCTCAAGTCTGATCAATTTATTTTGACTAAATTGCAGTTATATCTTCTAGAAATCAAAATTTGCACATGTGATTAAACTTTCGTGCTTAAGCGCCTGTGAACATTTTTGCACCAGTCAACTTAACATCCAAATTCTCATTCTAACACCTCTAGGTCACTAAATAAAGTCTAAAAATCATTACTAGCATATAATAAATTCAAAAATACTACCCAAAATTTCTTAATCAGACTCAAAACAATAATCAAAGCAAAAACACATCGATAACTATGGATTGCCTTCCACAAAGCACTTGGTTTTACGTCGTCAGCCTGACGTAACCAGTGCTCATTCTGGTTGACCCAACATCATTCCATCATTATATTTATGTTGATCCCTTTTATAACAAGGTTTTATCCTATGTCCATTCACTTTAAAAATTTCTCATAATTAGGATTTTTAATATCCACAGCTCCATAAGGATAAACTTTTATAACAACAAATGTGCCCATCCACCTGGACTTAAGTTTGCCTGGAAATAATCTTAACCTTGCATTATATAACAACACTTGTTTCCTTAGCTGAAAATTTTTAGCAAGAATCTTTAGATCATGCCACATTTTCATTTTTTGTTTGTAAACCTTAGCACTCTCATAAGATTCATTCCTTATCTCTTCAAGCTCATTTAATTGTAACAATCTTTTCTCACCAGCATCTTTTAAATTATAATTGAACTCTTTAATAGCCCAATATGCTTTATGCTCAAGTTCAACTGGTAAGTGACAAGCTTTCCCACATATTAGCCGATATGGGGAGATTCCTATATTAGTTCTATATGCAGTCCTATAAGCCCACAAAGCATAGTCAAGTTTGACTGACCAATCCATTTTTATTGAATTCAAAGATTTTTCCATTATTCTTTTAATTTTCTGATTGGATAATTCAGCAAAACCACTTGTCTGAGGATGATAAGCAGTAGCAATCCTATGATTTATATGATACTTCTTTAATAACTTCTCCATAATGGCATTTCTGAAATGACTTCCCCCATCAGTAATGATAACTCTCTGCATCTCAAATCTACAAAATATGTTCATTTTCAAAAATTTTGTAACACATTGTGCATCACATCGAGGTAAAGCAACAGCCTCTATCCATTTGGATACATAGTCCACTGTTAACAGAATATATAAATTTCCAAAAGATGGTATAAATGTTCCCATGAAATCTAATCCCCAAACATCAAATATTTTAACTTCTAGCATATAATTAAGGGGCATCTCATTTCATCTAGAAATATTACCTACTCTTTGACATATATTACACGTTTTGATATAAGCATTAACATCTGAAAAAATTGTAGGCCAATAAAATCTAGATTTTAGAATTTTGTATGTTATTTTATCAACACCAAAATGTCCCCCAAAATTAGAATTATGACATTTTTAGATAATTTCATAAGTTTCTTCTAATAGTACACATCTTTGAATGATCAGATCATTTCCTTGTTCATATTAGTATGGGTCATCCCAAAAATAAGTCTTAAATTTAAAAATAAATTTCCTCATTTGTTGTATGTCATTCCATAGGGTTTAAGATCATTAACAATATAGTTCACAATGTCGGCATACCACGGAACACGCCACTCATTGACAGTGAACAAATTTTCATCCGGAAAATGTTCATTAATTTCTTTTTCAAAACAGAGAGCTTTTCTAATTCAAGCCTGGACAAATGATGAACAATTTGATTTTTAGTTCCCTTCCGATATACTATTTAAAAATCAAATTCTTGTAAAAGAAGAATTCATCTTATAAGTCTCGGTTTAGTATCCTTCTTTTCATTATGTACTTAATGGAAGAATGATCTGTATGCACTATATAATGAGTTTAAATCAAATATGATCTAAATTTATCAAAGGCATATACTATTGCTAATAACTCTTTTTCAATTGTTGTATAATTAATTTGAGTTTCATTAAGAGTTTTACTAGCATAGTAAATAACTTTGAAAATTATATCATATTTTTGTCCAAAAACAGCTTCAATAGCATAATCACTTGCATCACACATAAGTTCAAAAGGTTTTCCCAATTTGGTGAAACTATAATTGGTGCAGTGATTAATTTTTTTTTTAATAACTTAAAAGTTTTAGGCATTCCTCATCAAAATTAAAAATTGCATCTTTCTTCAGTAAATGGTATAAAGGCTTGGCAATCTTATAAAAATCCTTAATATATCGCCTGTAGAATCCAGCATGTCCTAAAAAACTCATAATTTCCCTTACATTTGTTGGATAAGGTAAATTAGCGATCAGTTGAATTTTAGCAAGATCTATTTCCATACCATTTTTTGATATTTGATGACCTAATATAATTCCTCCTGCTACCATAAAGCAAGTTAAGGACTAAATTTGTTTCTTCACTGCGCTAAAAAACTTTAGATAAATGTTCTAAACATGAGTCAAATGAAGTTCCAAACACTGAAAAGTCATCCATAAAGACTTTAATCCTTTTTTCAATTAAATCACAAAAAATGATCATCATACATCTTTGAAATGTATCATGGGCATTACATAAACCAAAGGGCATTCTTCTAAAAACAAAAATACCATAAGGACTGGTAAATGTTGTTTTCTCTTGATCCTCAGGAGATATTTGAATTTGGTGACAACCGATATATCCATCGAGAAAAGTATTTATGCCTTGCTAGAATATCCAGCATTCGATCTAGAAAGGGTAGTGGAAAACCTTCTTCCATAGAGGCAAGATTTAATTTTCTATAATCAATGTATATTCGCCACCCTGTATCTTGTCTAGTAGATATTAACTCATTATGCTCATTAATAGTTACAGTTACTCCTCCTTTATTAGGAACACAATGAATTGGACTAACCCATGCACTATCTGAAATAGAGTAAATAATTTCAGCATCTTACCACTTTAAAATTTCTTTCTTAACAACCTCTTTCATAACAGGATTTAATATCTTTTGTGGATCAGCCTTGAGTTTGCAGTTTTATTCCAGATTAATTTTATGCATACAAATTGAAGGACTGATTCCTTTAATATCAGCAATTGTACATCCAAAGGCTTTCTTAAATTTTTTAGAATTTTCATCAGTTTTTCTTCTTCTTCCTTTGTTAACTTAGAGGAAATTATAACAAATAAAGTAGAGTAATCTCCTAAAAAGGCATATTTTAAATGTTCAGAAAATAATTTCAACTCAAGTTCTGGAGGTTTTTTAATAGATGGATGATCCCAATTTTTTTGTATATGTAAGGATTTATGAAATTGACACCACTACTAGAAGATTTTAATCCCTAGCAACGACGCCAAAAACTTGATCCCTAAAATTTTAATGCTTATGGACAGTATAACAATAGTTCCGATGGTATTTTTCACTTATCTTTTTTTATTTTATAACAAAACCAAAAACTTGATTTTGAAGAAAAATAATAATTTAACTTTTTAATTTATATAAATTTATATTGGGATACTACGCAAGTATATGTATCGTTATCAATTAATATAGGACTTTTTGATTAAGACCTGAATATCAAACTCAAAGATGCAATATGCACTTTTTAGAAACTTTTTCTATTTTTAGAAAGATAAATACTTAAACCAAAAATGATTTTTGTAGGAATTTTAAAATTAAAATATTTTTGGTATTTTTGATATTTTAACGAAACAGTAAAAAGATAACTAAAATTTTTATAGAAGAAAAGTATTTAATATGAAAATATCTTTCTTCTTATCATGAGTCAGTAATAAGCATAGGAATTCATTTGTGGAAGTATACAAATTGTGTTGTGCTAAATAGGAGCAATAATATTCTTTACCCTTACTAGAGATGCAATAAAGAACATTGGCTAATTTAAAGTTTGAATAGTTCTGAAGACTGGCTAGGCAGGAAAGATACTAGCTCTCACTCTAGAGTTTCCTCAATTCCCTCCACCTGAGGGCTAACATTCTCGTATCAGAACCTAAATTAATAAACCAAGTTGGGGGTTTTAACCTGTCACTTTAAAGTCCTCTAACTCTACACCCATCAGTGAACATTTCCCTATTTATTTGTACTTAATCATATGAACTACATTCTCTTTCATACAACCTCATGTGATTCTTTCCAATTGTTGACTGAGACAATACCAGCCCGGTTCTTACATGTTCTCACAACAAATTTTAACATCTGGATTGACCAAGTCAAGTAGTAAATGAAGTGCATGGATTTAAATCATCACAACTTCTTCCAACATTAATGATCAATACTCTCCACAACTTCCATCCAAAAAATAATTACTTATCATTTTAAGAAGAAAGATAAAGAAAACTACTCATAACGCATGGAGAAAACAGAACCACACTTCAGTTTAAAAGAAGAAATCATTGTCAAACCACCAACAACAAGTCTTAATTAAAACCAAAATAAGTCTAAAATAAAAAGATAAAAACTTATCTCAAGTCCTCCACAAAACTCTTGAAGTTCCTCATTAATCTCTTCTCTTTTACAATCACTAAAAATAAAATAATAAAAAGGATAAAGTAAAATAAAAAATAGTTCCTGAAAATCTCTCCGTACTAACTCCCCAGAAAAGAACTTTCAAAACTAGCCAATATTTTTAGGATGCTTTTCTAAGTCCTCTCTCCTTTCTTTTATAGTTTTCCAAGAGGTGCCTTGGGATTTCTTCAAAATGTGCCTTGATTTGATGTATTTGCTTAAGAGATGCATCCATTCATGATAACTTTTGACCATGGTGGTTACAACCACCAATTAAGCCAATGGGTGCCTCAAAAACCTATTCAAAATTCGTGAAAACCAATTTTACTCATCTAGTAACTACCACTGGCGCTTAAGAACGGCGTCTCGTCGCTTAAGCTTAGCCTTCTCTGTTTAACCGACGCTTAAGTGCCGCATTTGGATAATTTTTCACCTTTTTGCTCCAAATTTGATCCTTTTTCACTCTTTTAAGCATTTTTTTTCCATTTTTACTTGTATCTGCAAGAAAAACAAAAAAAATACCTTCCATTAAAGCGCATTATATCAAAAATAAGTATAAAAATGTGTCTAAAATTACTATATATTTTAGGTGTAACAATGGAAAAAATGATTTATCTTTGTCTATCGTGTCCAAAACTTCAAAACTTTCTTGAACATAACTTGAATCTTCCTTAAAAAAGTTTACACATTGATCTAATTCCTCTTCTTACTCATGTTCCATATCTTTTTATTCAGATTTTTCTTCGTAAGTAGTCTTGAAATAAAATTCGCTCAGATATCTTATAAAATCCATTCCATAGCATTCATCATCTTTACCTTTTGCAGGGTATTTCATTGATTTTGAAATGTTAAAAGTAACAGTTTGATCATTGACACACATTTTTATTTCCCCTTTCTGCTCATCTATCATTACTCTTTCTGTGTCTAGGAAAGTTCTCCCCAAAATGATATGAACATCCTTATCCTCCTTCATATCCAGTACAATGAAATCAACCGGAAAGATAAATTGATCCTCTTTCACTAGGACATCTTCTATAACTCCTTTACGATAGGTTATTGAATGATCTGATAACTGTAGTAGGGGTTATTTCTCCTAATTCCTAAATATTGATAATGGCATAAGGTTAATGCTTGCACTTAAATCACATAAAGCTTTCCCAAAAAATTTGTTT
>NEWO01000549.1:3935-22085 GCA_003013225.1 Phalaenopsis aphrodite | reverse complement strand
AAATAATACTATCGGGCCTAAAATTGGAGATTTTAGAGTGACAGACTAAAATCTCCAATTTGGTCCTATCATTTGGGTGCTGAAGTGTAGATGTTAGCCCTCAGGTGAGGGGAACGTGGGAGCTCTGAAGTGAGAGCTGGTATCCTCCCAGCCTAGCCGCTGATTTAGTAAACAAGCGTAGGATTAGTCAATGTTCTTTATGCCTGGACCAAAGGGTAAAGAATAGGTATGCTTCTATTTGGCACAATATAATTTGAACTAATTCATTTTATCCATTCACTATGATTTCTTGACAAGGAGGAGGATGCTTTCTTATATATTGAATATCACAATTAAACCCTCCTCAGCATTATTAGTTATTTAATAGTTATTAAAATTACATATTTATTTCAATTGCCTATTAGTGACAGATAAGCAAATTGAGCTTCATTGTTGTGATTAAAGTATTGCTTTTCTAAAATCTTAGCTCGTAACTCTAAACTACTCCCTGTGGGATCGATATTTAGGACTCCATTAGAGCTCTATATTACTTGAGCGATACGTATACTTGCGTTGATAAGTGTGACTTTACAATTATTGAATATTTATTACGTCCATATTTATCTTATATTTTTATTGCATATAAAAAGTCACTGTCAAGTTTTTGGCGCCGTTGCCGGGGAGTGATTGAGTGAGTGATTCAAATCACGATCAGAGTAACGGACAAATTTGAATTATTAGAAAATTTTTACTTGAATTGCAACTTACTTTTATATTTAGTTAATTATATTACTGACTACTGATTTCAAATTGTATACATAAATTTGGACCTGAAAATCTTATATCCTACGATTCGAAATTAGAACGCACAGTTAAAAGGATTAGAAGATTAAGAAGAGAACCTAGAAATTCTGATACAATAGAAAACAACCTGAACAATCAAGGAATAGAGAATGAACACTAACCTAGACCCCTAAAAGATTATGCAAATCCTACAGTAGATGAAATTCACTTATCTATCCAAAATCCTGATGTAGTTGCTAATTCATTTAAGCTTAAATTTGTTATTATCCAAATGGTACAAAACAATCAATTCGGAGGTACACCAAATGAAGATCCAAAATTACACCTCGCTAGTTTTTTAGAACTGTGTGCTACTTTTAAATATGATAGAGTCTCAAACGATGTTGTTATACTTAGACTTTTTCCTTTTTCATTGAGGGATATGGCTAAGATGTGGTTAAATTTGTTAGCATCGGGATTTATTAGAACTTAGAGAGAACTTTCACAGAAATTTCTATCTAAATATTTCCCTCCATCCAAAATTGCTAAACTTAGAAATTACATAACATCGTTCTATCAAATTGATGGAGAGTCAATATATGAAGCTTGGGAGAGATTTAAAGATCTTCTTAGGAAGTGCCCTCATCATTCATTACCAGATTGATTGATAATTCAAACNTTAAAGATCTTCTTAGGAAGTGCCCTCATCATTCATTACCAGATTGATTGATAATTCAAACTTTTTATAATGGATTAGTGGGATCTCTTAGATCGATTATAGATGTTGCGGCTGGTGGTTCTTTAATGTCAAAACCTTTTGATGAGGCTTATTCATTAATAGAAGAGATGGCTACCAAAAATTTTCAATGGCCCTTTGAGCAGGAAACTCCTAAAAGAGTAGCTAGTATTCATAATTCTGATGCAATATCTATGTTAGCGTCGCAGATTGCTGCAATATCAAAGAAATTAGATCATTATGAGATGAATTATTCTCCAACACCTCCTATGATGGAAGAGAATTCATCTGGGAAATTTATGGATGTTCAACCTTCATATGAGACCTTAAATGCTATTAATAGACCCAACAATCCTTATTCGAATTATTATAACCCAGGTTGGAAGAGTCATCCAAATTTTAATTGGAATAATAATTCCGCTACAAATCAACAATGGGCAAACAACTCAGTGTACCCATTAGGAAATTCATCCAACCAAGAAAGGAGGATTGACTATTGAAACAAAAGAAAATAATGAATTAATACCTATCATACAAGTTGCTGGGTGGCGTATTTTCATTGATTATTGAAAATTAAACACTGTCACCAAGAAAATCACTTCCCTTTACCCTTTTTAAATCAAATAGTAGATAGACTTACTAGGCACAAATATTTTTATTTTTTAGATGAATATATCGGTTACCATCAAATTCGGAAGAACTGAAAGAGATGCTGGTATAATATGGGGTCCCCCCCTCCAGCAGGATCAGAAAAGGTTGTATTAAAGTTTTGATCGGTTAATAACATTGTAATTTCCCCTGCCAGTACCAGAAGTGATAATAAAAGTAAGAATGTTGTCACTAGAATGGACCACACAAAAAGGGGTGATCTATGCATAGTCATTCCAGGTCCACGCATGTTGGAGATAGTTGTTAGAAAATTGATAGAACCTAAGATTGATGAAACACCTAATAGATGAGGACTAGAAATTGCTGAATCAACTGCTCCTCCAGAATGGCTGGTAATACCACTTAAGGGCGGATAGACCGTCCACCCAGTGCCGCTACCCACTTCTACTAAGGCTGGGCTTAATAGGAGCAAGAGACTTGGTGGCAACAACCAGAATGATATATTATTTGATCGTGGAAATGCCATGTCAGGTGCACCTATCAGAATCAAAATAGACCAATTACCAAATCCACCTATCTTCACCGACATCACCATAAAAAAGATTATTAAAGAAGCGTGAGCCGTTATTAAAACATTATAAAGTTGATGATTCCCACCAAGAATTTGATCGCCGGGTTGAGCTAATTCCATACGAAGAAGTACGGAGAAGCATGTGCCCATCACTCCAGCAATGGCACCGAAGATGAAATAGAGAGTACCAATATCCTTGTGGGTAGTGGAGAACAGCCATCGGACCAGATTTGTCATTCAAGTTGGAATGAACTGCCTCGCACCTTATCACAGAGGGGCCCCTTCGTGAGCGGGGCTGTAAAACAAAAAGAAAAACTGCGAGCTATTCACCCATCCGTTGAAGGATCAACAATTTCGTCCGTGGTCATTCGAATGACTCTTAGTTCTTTGCTACGCACCTTTTCCCCGCTCTTTGCTAAGCGCGGGTTCGTTCATCATTGCCGGCTCACCTAGGCAAGGCTTTTTTTGGTTGAGCCGGAGCCTTTCGCATGCCATTTCGAGATTTATTGCGCGGGGGGCCTGGCGGCTTTGCCCGGACTTCTTGAGTGGGGCGGTCTGGTCTCCCCGTTGCCCGGGGTCTTCCTTCAGATCATTCGATGATATGTATTTTGCTATTGGGATGAAAACAATTGCCTCAACATCAAAGGTTGTCTATATTCATTCCTTCAAGAAATTTATCCATCATCCTATCTCTTCCCGAAAAAAGAGATGAACAAATCTTCTGGTGTTCACCGAAGTTCGAGTGCTCGGCCAGTGCATCTCTTCCTAGCAAGCTCATTTCCATGGTCAAAGTCCCTATGAGGTCGCAGCCTGGTATCCCTTCCTGAGCAGGCCCTCTCACTCACCCCAATACCAATATTCAGATTGGAATCGCACATCTACCCCCCTGGAGAGACTTCATTTAGGAAATACTTTCTGGTTTGGTGGGCGCTTGATAACCTTTTTCATCAAGTCCATCTCTCGTTCCTTGTGGCTCCTCGCTTGTGCCTTCGGCAACCCCATCCATCACCTCAGTGAATTCCAGTGTTCGTTCATTTTTTTTCTACTTGAAGTTGATCAAACCGGTACACACTTGACACTTTCTGAAAGTTTCGATGATTTGATATACTGTAACATCTTGGCATATGTCAATCGGTCCATGCCGTCAATTTCTTTAGTTAATATAAGGAAGGTGGTTTCAAGTCTAGGAATGTGGTCGTGCTTGATCTAGACTTGAAGGAGATCGCACATTCTTCTACCTACAAAATTTGATGAATCAAGAAAAAGGCGTTAGTGATCGTGAATATCTAACCTTCCTGGCTTTCCGCTTTCAGACAAGTTGCTAGTGATGACCTCTTCTTATTCCACTAAGGAAGTGGTCCTGACTCGTCCGAAGAATGCTATCGCTTTCTCTTCTAGAAAAAACAATGTGACTTGTTTGGGTGAGGGGGCTAAGATAGGCTGGGGGGACCCCCGAACCAGATGACAGGAAAATGACGCAGCGAAGGCGCTAGAGGCGTCACTCTACCAATAGCAAAGCGCGACATGCACAAAGACAAGGCTCGCGCGACAGGGATGAGATCCCAGCGAACTCTGTTCATTCTTTGGCTTAGTCCTTCTATTTGAAAATTGAAAAGAAACAATAACAAAGTTCAACGCTCCTTGGTCGCGCCTTTCTTCTTTCTGATCCGGTCAAACTCCTAAATCAGTGAATGCGGAAGTTCCGTCGCTACTTTTCTACGCAACCTTGGTCCCGAGCTTCCATTAGGATCACTTTCATCCGACTTGACTTTGCCCATTGTGGCTGCTAGTGAAGTGGCAACTAGAATGCCTAGTGAAAAGCTAGATCGATTTCAGCTAGATAGATCAAGCTTCAGACTAAGAGTTCTCATTGCAGTTGGAGGTGGGATAGATCTCGTTAACTCTTGAGTTGAAATGTATGCTCGATTGCAGCTATCTTGCTCAGTGGATTGTTAGCCAGTAGCTTTTTCTTTGCTACGCACCTTGACTCTATTAGAGAATGGAAGCCTCAAGCCTGGCTACTTTCTTTTGAGACATGATTGAAGAAAAGGCTAATGCCCTGACTCCTGCGGACCTAATCCTAATGCAGTAGCTATGCTATCCGTTCTTACCTTCAATGAAGTGAAGTTAACAACCAACTTTTGAATTGACTGACTTGAAGATAGGTTGACTGGAAAAGTTCCCCAAGGCCCCAGAGTTACCAGCTAAGTATCTGATGAGAGGAGACTCGTTCATGGTTTTGAATGAGAAACCGGTGGTTGAAAGATGGAAATAATGAGAAAGATCAAATTTGCCTTTCACCGTGAAACGTACTGACTCATCTGAGAAAGCTTTCTCAAACTCAAACAATAAGAAGAAAAGAGATCCTATACAAAATGATTGCTATATAGCAAATATACCATCTTTTCTCTAAACAAGGGCGGTGAAAAGAAAAAGCGAGAGTTTGATTTTTCCAAAAGAAAAGGAACAGTTTAGGGTTAAACTTTGTTTAGAAGTAATACATGTTGAGTAAAGGCTCGGAATAAGAATCATTTCTGGGAAGGGGTGAAAGCATTTTGTTCGTGCATAAGGATATGGATGTCGTTACGAATAAATAGGTAATAGTAAGGAGCCTGTATATACTCTATACGGTAAAGCAAGAAGGAGCAGGGTGAGAATGCAATTTTGGAATAAGAGAATAGAAAAGCACGTCAATACAGAACGAAAGGATAGCTTGCTAGAGTACAATCCCAAACAAAGGTCTTGTTATTGCCCCGGTTCAGTTGATTTGGATGCTACTACTTCTGCCTTTTTGTAGGTCAAACCCCCATTTCCCCTCTTTCTTCTATTTATATTGCTTTTTTTCTCTTCTTATGTGAATGCATGAATGACAGGTTGATGTGCCTGACCCCCGAGGACTTGCATTTCATTTTAGGCCAACCAATGAACTGAGCAGATGTGGAACATTAAGTAGTCCTATTGTAGCTACTTACTCACGCTTCCGTATGACCATAGACTGCCTGACTCTAAGTATAGTCTAAGGGGCATAATGTTCTCACCCACAAGGCATTTAGGAGCCAGTGAAGTGTGAGAACCCGGGACCAGCCGGGGCAGGAGGGTGAACAATGAAAGTTGTGGCCTTCCAACACGAGAATCTATATATATATGCCCTGAATTAATAGCGTACTTCATTTCATTCCATTCTTCATTGCATTGCTTCTCGCTCAAAACTCAACGTCAAAGACCATCTTGGAGTAAGCTTTCTTAGCAAATGCGAGAAGCATTTCGCCATTTACTACCTCCTGGCTCACATTCGGTGGGCCATTAACTATATCTATTCTTATAGCTGTTGGGAACCAGACTTGCTGCTCAAGTCAACATTGATCTTTGGCACCGAAGACTACTGAAGTGAGAAGATCATTTTTGATAAAACCTTTCATAGCTACAATTTGCTGCTTGAATGAGACCTCTGTTGATGGATGTGCTTGGTCTACCTAACAAAGTTGAACATGTGACCGAGGCAGTCCGACCGGGGGCCTACATACATAGTGTAGCAGCCCTAGGGCGGCAGAAAGCCACTTTCATTGTAAACACGCATGGTATCAGCCCATTGACTGGTAAGAAAAAAAACCACCTTTTGAGTGGCAACCGCTAGATGGGCCAAAGTCTTGATCCTAGCCGCTGATGGAGACTATGTGGGCCCTCGCTCTCAATTAAGCCCTTGAATCTATCTCCAAGTAGTTGAATAAAACCTTTCTTTGCTTGATCCCTAAAAACTTGAGTCCTTAGTTAGTGACTCAATTTAGACCGATTGGACTTTTCAATATAGTTTCACAAATCTTGTCCAAACTTCTAATCGAAAGAATAAGGCCATTTCTCAAGTAGGCCAAGGAAGAGAAAGACTTCATCTATGCACAAAAGGCATTCGATTAGATAGAAGACTTTCACTGATGCTGGTCAATCTTTCCGGCAAAAGCCCTATGAATCTCAATTCTCTTCTCAAAAACTCAAGCAAGAATAGAATGAGGGAAGTCAAAAAGTGATTATGAAATGAATAGATAAGATAAAATAAAAAAAAAGCAAGGAAAGATAAAATAAAAAAAAGTAATAAAATAAAAAAAAAGCAAGGAAAGATAAAATAAAAAAAAGTAAGGAAAGCAGAACAGAAGACTAAGATAGTGAAAAGGGACGTCTCTGAAAAAGGAATTCACTAAAATCCCCAAATTTTCCTGATGTGGAGGCAATCAAGAAAGCTGCGTCAGTGAATATCTAACCTACGGAAAAGTCACCAATCTTGCCTGCACAATGGAAAGGAAAGAGCCACTAGCTTAGATTTCTATCGAATCAAATTAGCTAAAGGTGTTCGTTCATGAGCCCACGCTAAAGTTTTAGCCGAGAAGAGGGATCCTTTTCAATAAGTATGTTGTATTAGGTGATGATGTTGTCATTTGTGACAACCTTGTTGCTGAAGAGTTTATTAATTGTCTTTCAGAGCTACAAGTTAAGATATCTTATAAAAAATCTTTAAGATCTAATAGTGGTTTGTTGAGTTTGTTAAGCTTTTATTAGTGAATAGATTCACTTTATATTTATCTGTAGTTTCTATTAATGCTCTACTTAATGCTCATCACCCTTATGGATGCATGAATATTCTGGATCGCTATGTAATCAAAAGGTTTTCTACCTTATGTCGATTGCATGGTGCATCATTTAGAGTTTGAGGACGTTTATCATCACTCTTTTTCTTTCCTAATTCTAGCCAATATAGAAGACTTTATCAAATTTATTGAAAGAAATTCTTGTTTCCCTTATCTACAAGTGTGGAACTGTGGTTTGGTAGAAGAGTGTAACTGTGGTTTGGTAGAGGAGTGTAACTGCACCCCTATTTTTATGGTCCTTTAGTTGATTGAATTTGACAAAAGTGAAAGCTAAAAAAAGATTTGAGGATTGCTCCTGATCTTTCTTATCCATATTCTAAAGTTCAGCAGTTTGATGAATATTCAACCTGGATGTCTCAATGGTGTGAATATCATAAATGGTACTATATAGTTGCAATAGATCCTTGTGTCACTTTAGATAAAATTACATCAGGACCATCTGTTATTTTCCATTTTTATAGTTATATAGTGAACTCATATCTTTCATCAAATTCGGTTACATGATGAAGTTATAGGATATGTGTGAGAAACTTTGAGTTCTTGCACAGTGTGGTTGGGCTCTTCCTGAGCCACATACAGTGTCTCCTGATGGATTCTACCTCTTTGGAGGCTTCTCTGGTTCTGATTACTTAGTTCTTGCACGTGGGACGTGTCAGCCCCGTGCAGGAGGTGGCCTTGTGATTCCTTATCTTGATTGGATGTCTGTGGAGATTAGTTTTGCTTCCTTTTTTTATATTCTTTGAGATTAGGATAATGAGACCATTATATCTCCATCGGACATAAGATTGACGATGTTTCTGATCGTCCATAATTCTCAAGACTTTCAGGAGTACTGTTAATTTGGTCTTTCTGGATGAAACTCTAGTGTTATAGCTAGGGAGTAATAAAAAAAGTTCTACTAAGCTTGCCTCTTATTGGAGTCAGAGCAGTAGGAGCGGCCAAGGCAATAAATCCAACCGAAAGAAGAAAGCAGTAAACGGGATGTTGAGAAAGAGGGTTGCAGTGCATAAAGCTTAGAGAAGACGGTATGGGAAGGTAGATCACTAATACCAGTGATCGCTATGGATAGATTCCCAGCCCGGCTTGCCTTTTGAGTGAAAGTTATATGCTGGCCGTTTGGGCCTTAGCATAGGCCTACCAAGACCGGCAAATTGAAAGGATTTGTTACACCGGCTCACTTTCGTGTTAAGTGCTCTCGGATGGCATTTTTGAGATCACTATTCCATGAAGTGAAGTTCGAGGGCCGAGTCACTCGAATCCAGACAGCCGTAAACCTGAGTTGCTGCGACTGTAATGTCAGTTGCACTTTCATCATTGCAAGAGTGGAAATGAGCTCCATTTTTGTCTCCTATCTATATACGCGTGCTTTCATGTCTGTCGTTGGGCCGATCTTTAGGTTATGGCCAGCCACCTTTGTAGCTTCTGTATAGTGTGGATCCCCACATCCCTCTTTGACCTCATTGAAGAATTTAATAGTCTGTCTCATCTTTTTGTGGAGCCTTAGTGGCAAAAGAGGATAGGCTAGGCAGACTCTGACTAGGACAGTCCACTGGTCCAAGACATGGAGCATACTACTATTGGACAACCAGAGGAAAGAAGTTAGCCGGCTAGCGCACAGTGGTCACTCAAGGTAGCGTAGCCCCCTCTTGTATGCATCCATCAGATGGACTTCTTTTTCCCTGTAGGCTAACAACTCCCATCCCATCAGTGACCTTTCAAACCTATTTCTCAGTAAGCCCTCAGGCGATCTAGAGTGAGGCGCCTATATGAAAACTTTAATGAAAAAGAAGTTTTGCGAACCAATTCTTCACTGACTTCAGACCAAGCCAATCATCATTTCCCATCAAGGGTAAACTGCAAATTGAATGAACGAGATCTATTTCAAATGAAAACTTGGGGCAGTTGGTATGGTACAGGCCAGCCTTCTCTTTATTGACATTGACTCAGAAAGAGAGACCCTTCAACTTCATTATGAATTGAATAGAATTGACAACCAATCTCAATGGATATCACGCTGTTTATAAAAATTTTGGATTGAACTTCGCAGCTTTCTTTCATTATCTCTTTTTCATCTATATCCCATCACCTATTCTTTTTTTTTTTGGCTTTCACCTCGTTCATGCATCACTACTAGTGTAGATTTTAGGGGCTTTAGTGTACCGACATTCATGACCTCCTCTTTCCCCCAGCGGGTCGTGGGCCCAAACCAAAATTTTCTAATAGACAAAACGAGGCCAAAATTTTTTCTTAAGATCGGGTCAAACCTGTCGGATTAGATTCAACTCCTTACTACCAATTTAAACCCTGGGTAGAGGTCTAGTTGTTGGCTACTTTTTCAGCACAGATTCTTTACCCCCTAACCTCGTCTTTAGTTTTCTCTTTCCTTAAGAGCTCTTTGAAAAAGAAGGTGCGTAGCAAAGAAGATGTTCGTTCAAAACCAGATTGACTCATCCCTAAAGATGAAAAGTGATTGAGACTCTATAAGTCTATCTAAATAATAAGAAAAGAAGACCAGAAAACGTCATCAGCCCTACTTTCTAAATGGAAAGGATTCCCCTACAAGAAAAAGGAAGTCTATGTCCCTTCCTATAAAATTGAGGACTTCAGAGCATCCACTTCTGTGACATGGCAGAAGGACTAGCCAAAAACACGATTGCATATCATATAAAAAATTTCTCAATAGAAAGAAAGAAGAAAAAAGGCGCTAGTTTTGTTCTTTTTCAGAACAATGCAAGAGTTTTCTTATTCAAGAAAGAAGAAAGATAATAGGTTCAATAAGAGTACGAAGTGGGTAGCAATGAGCGGTACAGGTGTAGATGAGCTAACAGTCTAAGGGGCCACTTTCTATCTCCCATTCACATCTGTAATCCCAAATCCCAGGAATACTGAATAGGACTGAATACCTGTACTAAGGTGGCTAAGGAGAATAGGGCTGTCTAAAATGGATATATCGCCTCTAGCGCATTTTTGCTCTTCTCCCCTAAATGAAGATTTTTTTCTCCTGATCAGTTAATTTTCCAGAAGTGAACCCTATCTTTTACTAAAAAGAAGGTGACTCCTCCCTTAGACACTATTAGAAAGGAGGAATATCTCTAGCTAGTTTTCAATCCAGCATGAAAGGGAAAGCTAGCAGTCTCTACGAATTACCCTGCATCTCAGTCTTTCCAAGCTACCCAGTGGTACAAGCATAGTGAGGGTCTAGATTCGCCCCAAGCCAAGTCTTTCACCCTTGGTCTAGATACCTTTGGTTGAGTCCAGCCGCCTAGTCCCTTTCGCGTATGTCAATGAAAGAAGTCCCCTATCTGAAAGTATAACTTGAACTTATCACGCCTACCTTCGCTCTACCCCTTGCTAACTCCTATATCGTGCTTACCCGTACATACTATGTAGTCGTGCTTGCTGTGCTATCGTGTCACTGTGCAAATTCTCGGTAAACTTGATGTCCCAGATATTTTCTTGGGTTGAACAAGAGTAATAGTCGGCTCTTTTTCTTTCCCTCTCTCTCTCTCTTCTTTGAGCTTCGTAGACATAGCCCTTACCCTGGGTCTAGTCTACCCCAACCCTACCTTGCTGAACTCAGGCTTTCTCCAACCCCGCCTTTTTTTTCCCGACGGTCTACCCTTCACTACGTCCACCCTTAACTAGCGCCTTTTCAAAGAAATTCCAAGTAGGATGATTTTGATGTCGGTGTCATCGATGCGAAGTAGAGGTTTAAAGCGATGTCGAGTATTCTTTATGATTTCTCTTGAAGTGATTGACCCTAAGGACTATAAGCACAAAGTAACCAAGACTTGAGAGACTGCTTATTATCTTGACAAGGTGTGAATTACGGTGACGGGATACCTGTACAAATGAACATATATGTTCAAGGAATCTCTGCTAAGCCCTCCGCTCGTCTAACTGGTCTACCCTTTACTACAGGCACGGGACATTGAAGTGATTCATTTGTATGAGGTATAAATATTTATCTCATACATTATTCACGTGTCAGGAACCTGATTTGAACTGGTGACATGAGGATTTTCAGTCCTCTGCTCTACCAACTGAGCTATCCCGACCATTTTCCGTGCATCATCCTAGTTTTTGACTTGAAAAAAAAGGAACTCACAAAGTCTGAAAACATTTGACCTAGTCTCTGAATTTCTTAAATCTTCTAAAAGAAGAATTTCTTTGCCAATGTTAGCCGCTAGATATGGACTATGAATGAATGATTCCATAATGGAGATTACTTGAACATATATGTTCATTTGTACAGGTATCGTATCTATACAAATGAAACTGAATTGGGATCAGATCCAAAGATTTCTGTTCGGATCCATTTGTGAAAGAATAGAGTGAATGATACAAAGATTTTTGTCTATATATATGGTATGGAGGAGAAAAGAAGGATGTGGAAAACAAGACATGGATTTTGTACAATGACACTATACAACAATTTGGAAAAGGGATGTAGCGCAGCTTGGTAGCGCGTTTGTTTTGGGTACAAAATGTCACGGGTTATCATCCCTACCTATTCTTTTTCCTATGCATAGTAACGAGAGATTCATTAAGTAACATTGGTTCAAATTGGACATCATCTTTCATTTTAACATACTCTATGTATGCAAGACCCCTCGGGGGTCAAAAAATCCTTTCTTGACAATTGTATCTACTGTGATAAGAAAGCGCTCTTAGTTCAGCTCGGTAGAACGCGGGTCTCCAAAACCCAATGTCGTAGGTTCAAATCCTACAGAGTGTGATTCCTTTTATGTTCTGTCGATTTCCAATGAAAGAACTTCACAAAACAAAGTCAAATTGCAACTGAAATTTGACCTCCTCCATCTAAACTACAACCTAGACGTCCATTGATAAGAGGTATGTCTCCCTGTAGGCACTTATCCCAAACTTGACCTAAGGTACTTTTCTAGACTTTGCGGAAACCATGGAAAGCAAATAAGTTGACCAGTTAGACGAGCAGAGGATGAAGTGTGATCATTAGGTGATTGAAACGGGTACTACATGAAATCGGTCTACGAGACTCAGTCCTGAACTCCAGAAGCAAGAATGGACGGATGTCCGAGGAGTTATGTTCTACCGTTGACGACAGCAGGAGCAGGAATGGATTTGAAAGAGTAGCTACTAACGACCACCGAGAAGGGAGGATCTGACTCACTTTCCATTTCTCACAAAAATCATTTCCATTTCACGATCTTTTTCCACTACCCTGAAGAAAAACTCCTCCACTCCTCTGTGAACTCAATAAAGAAAGACCAACCTTTTGTTTTCAGAGAGAAAAATGGAAGGGGAGTGATGCGATTCATCAACAAAGAGATAGGGATAAGGATTCGCAGGCGAGACAGATATGGAATTCACGGAGGAAGGTCAATGTGTAGCTGGGCTGGAGGAAAGATTGAATGGAAAAGAGTGTCGACTTCTTGGAATGCTATTCGTCCCACCATGTAGGAGAGAAAGCAGGAGAGAGAACGGAAGGCTACGAGCGGGAAGGCGCGAGATAATATTGAGTCGTTCGAGGTTCGATAAACAAGATCAAAGCTATGGCCATGCCTCTGAGATAGCCAAATTGCCCGGACATTCATCCATTTAGTGCAGTTACGATGTCATTGCCTAGATCTTCAGACTCATTTCTTTATGTTTTGATCACATAACTCAATAGCTCGGGAACGAAGCGAGTAATCTTGAACTAAAAGATCTATTGTGTCATTAACGTTTTTGGGGTTAGCAGAAGCCTTCTCATCATTAACTGATCGGGCACAAGAATCCTATCCGAAGCGGAACATTCAAGCAAGGTTTTATTGAGAAACTCAAGACGTCGTGACACACAATGGATTCTAGATTGCTCCTTTGACTTTAAAGGTGAATTTCCTACATCAGATGAACGAGAAAGAATCCTCAGAGGGGGAGGCGAGTCCTGTATGCTATTATTCCAATGCTGACATGTCAAATAAACAATTGATTCCCGGTGACTATAGAAAGCTTTCATCGTGTGAACACATCTCTTTATGGGTGTGGGGCATAGAACAGAGCTTCAAGCAGGCATTACATCGATCCAATCCTGACTTTTCTTGGTCTCCAAATCACATCACATAGATAGCATTGACTGAGCTGGACCAGGAACATCAATGAGAACTCTTGTTTCCCTCTCCAACCTAGCTCAAACTCAAAGAAGAAAGCATCATCAAGATCCCCCACCCCGCCCGTGGAAGAGCCATAGCGAGAGAGACCTTCCTTGCTGTTGCTAGCCATACTTCAGCGAAATCTTTCTTTTTCCATGTGATTGTCACTATCCAACCTCTTTTCCTAATAATAGCACCCCGAACTTCTATTGAGAACTTCTGTCGTCGGGTATGAAACTAATTGCATAGAGAAAGCCTTGTATTGTATCTAATGATCGGAAGGAACCCATACACTACACTTCTATGGGATATTGATGTTAGAATCCTCCTTGATCGAGAGTGCAAAAAGTGCGTATTGCGCGTCAAGAAGCCAAGGGTAGCTTGCTAGATTCTTAAAGCGGGTAACCTGTTCGTCGTCAGAACCGATCTCAAAACTTGAAGATCACCCTTCCTTTGAAAAGAAAGTGCTTTCTCTATATTTATGCAACTAGTTATTTCACTTTCTTCAAAATTGATCCCTCAAAATTGACTATTAGACTCGAAACCTTGCTTATGCTGCTTTTTCTTTCTCTCTTTCTCTGCTTCACCATCCAGCCTCTCTCTCTTGCTTCTAGCTTTGGGCGCTTCGCTTCTGAGAGAAAGAGCGTATCTAATCTAAGGATAAGGAAGGCTAGTGTTCTCTCTCTAGTGTCTTGGTATTGGATCTGTTTTTTTTCTCGTGCCTTGCTGGGCGATACAAAGAAATTCAAAATGAGCATAGGAAGAATGAACAAAACCTGACCAAAAAAAAAATTACTGTGTAGTGGGTATCTTAACCTTCGCTGCAAAACAAAAAAAGGAAATTTTGCCACTGACTATGAAAAAGAATTCATGAAAGGGCCCACCTCCCCTTCGTCACTCACTCCTGTTGGGGTGAGTGGGCCTCGAATGATTTTGACTCTAGAAGGGCGTTGCATTCCGAGGGACTCAAAATCTCCACTTATTGTCAAGCTTCGACATACGGAACACTGAAAAAATTTAGACCATGGTCACACCTTGATAAAATAGTGATGATGTGGTCAACCTTGAATACGTGGCTGGGAAAGGACCACGTTAGTTGTCTGAGTGACTTCTTACTAAGATCAAGAAATGAGAAAAGAGATGATTCTCGTTCTCAAAACTCCACACTTTTTCTCTTTCACAAACTAGGAGGATTGGGTTTTGGCCAAGATGTGATCTATCTAGCGCCTTGGTTGGAGTTGAACTTTGGTTTTCGAACTGTTTCACTGGACAATTGAATGATTAAAGCAAAATGCTTGAGGCATCTTTTGAGCATGTTCAACTTCCAAAATTTCTGGAGTCCTATGGCATTCTCATAGAAAGAAAACATGGCTAGTCTAGAACTCTTTTTTTATTGTAGAAAGCGATCAGTTCTTCCGATTGGGTTTGGAAAGGTTTCCTTTATAAATTCCAGAAGTGGAGGAGCCTATGTAGAAGAAGCTGTAGAAGAGCACCACCACGACACAATTCAGGTCCCAACACATGGGGGATGAATTTAGCTGCAAGGATCGTGAATCTTCAAATTCGGGTTACTCTTTTCATTTTCAATCTGATGATCTGGTGAGGACGGTGCCTCGTGTTCACGAGCTGGGCCTTGTTCCTTAGAGGTCTATGTATTACTTAGGTTAGATCTCCTTAAGCAAGAGCTAAAGTATTGTCCAAGTAGAAGAATCAAAGAAGATAGATAGATCTGTCAATCTTCTTCCTCTTCCAAATGCGTGCAATGCAATGTGCCCCGTACTAGCAATGATAACACTCACACTGGATCAGCCGCCGCGACTTGAAGGTAATTGAAAAAGAATGTCAGGGCAACTCTGTCATTTTACCTTCCCGCTCTCCTGCTCCTTGCTACCTGTACCGTATAGTCTCAGAGCTCAAAAAAGGAGAGAGTCGAGCGAGCAAACCATACGCTCGTCTCCTGCTCTCAGCTTCTCCGGAAAAGAGAAAAAACCGTAGAAAGAGTTGAGTCTTCGCCGTCTCCTTTCTGTAAGCGAACACCCTACCTACCTTTCCATTGTTCCAGCTGCAGAGCTCTAATGGCATTTCTCTATTGAGATTCTTCATAGCGAACTAACGTCGAACAAGTAGACTACAATATGGTAGGTCATGTATTCCAAGGCAAGAAGATTACCAAAGAATCCAGACTAGACACAATCTTTGTGATCCTTCTTCTTTTCTACACCCTCTCTAGACACTTTTATGAGAACCGTTGAGCCATTGGCTTGTTGAGCTTCTCTGATTTAGGTAGATCACCTGCATCACCGAGAATAGGGCTTTTTCGTTAGAGAAAGAAAAGCGTTTCTTTTTCAAAAAGAAAAGGCAAGAGTTTGATTATTCAAGAAGAAAAGGGCTTCAATCTCCATATATGATCCAGGTGCAGATCGAGCAGACTTCATGAATCATTTGCATTTCTAGGCTTCCAGGTCAATTACGGGTATTCTTGGTTGCTGGTTGTTCAATGCTTGGTTCCAATCCAAAAATAAAGCTGAAATAACAAAACCTGCTAACCTGCTTTCAATCTGGCCGCAAATGAGAACAAATGGACCCAGACTCACCGCTTCGTGCATAGTACACTGAAACACCAGCTCTCCTTCCCCGTCTTGGTTCAGCCGACCTAATGGTCCAATCTGAGCTTTGCCTGCTTCCGCACAGTCTTTCTCTACCAGTGGGAACTCATCTATGAACTAGTTTTTGTTTTTTCATCGACTTCTTTCTATGGTTGAATCATCTACTTCACCGGTTTTTAGGTTCCATACGGAATCAAAAGTTGGTGAAATATGTCAGTCAACTTATCGAAACCTTCAAAGAAAGAAAAAAGCCCATGGATAATCAGTCCAATCAACCAAGCAGATGGAAAGAGGGAGGGATGCATTGAGTAGCCCTTGAGAAAGGAAACTAGACAACCCGCTAGAATCAAAAATTGTTCCTACACGTCTTTCTAGTAGGGAAAGGATGGTGCTGCTATCGGTGTTTCAGTGAACGGAACATCAGGAAGAAGCTCAATGCCAAATCAGGCTACACTAGCTAGTCCAGCAGTTAGACCACCTCGTCTTCCCTTCTTTGAAAATAGAGGCAGATGCTTCAATTAAGATGAGGGGGGCACACTCTTTTTTTCCATCATCGAGTTTTTGAGCCAGACAGAAGAGGTCAAGTATAAAGAAAGAGTTCAACAAGATGAAGAATACGCCTTTTAGGTTCTGGACCAGGGGCATAGCTTTCCTCCTTGCCTGCTTTCCCTGTCTAGCGGTATTGGATCAGCGCTTCACCAGAGTGAGTTTCTCAGATGATAGGCCTATAACTTATTCAGAATAGTTGGATTCCATGCAGCGAGTGAAAAAAAAGCCAGTTCAGAGGTCATGTAAATCAAGATCATGGTAGGAGTCATCAGTCTGATCATTCTGATGGAAAGGACTGGAATGAAACTACTCCAAGACAGCTGCACTTTCTTTCGACTTCCCTTTTGTTCTTTTGGAACAAAAATCTCGCTTTCACTTACGCCAGTGAAACGCTTTGCGCCTTTTTTTCATGTTTTATTTAGAGTCTTGCTTCAGGTCAAAAACCATGGGAAAGTAGGTGAGGATGAATTTGCATAGTAGTCTCTTGCCTAGATGGAGCTCTTTCATCAAGATGATAGAGATGCTACATGAAGAAATGGAGAGCTGATTGAACAAGACAAGCCCTCCCTTTTTGATCGATCAGACTAGTAGCACTCCAGACTCCGGAGCCGCATAGAAGCCCACTGTCATCTCAAAAGAAACAGAAAGATGAAAAATAGGAGGATGTCTAGTCCTACCTATCTGGCAGGGCTGAGGCCCATGAAAAAAGAAAAGACCCCCTTCTCTTTTCTTTGAAAAGTGAACTAGAGCCTTCTCTTTTCCCTGGGATGAACCAAAGAGGGAGACCTGATGCAACCAACACACCCAGTGGAGAAGAATCAACGGAAGCCCCACACAAAAGAGAAAAAAACTGCTCAGCAGAACCATGTCACTAAAGTGACTGGTCCCTGGGAAGATCTAGACCAAGAAGGAGAATGTCGTCTTCAGCCTCTGACTTCTAGTTAGTATAGGGCCAGTTGCTGATACAACAAAAGAGTTTCGAGTCTTATTCTCTGTGAACTGGATTGATAAAGTAAACTGAAAGTCTTGCCAGATTCTCATAGTCAAAGAAAAGCAGCATTTCCTACTCTGCGCAGATCTTCTATCTAGAATGATATTGAGCATGTTTCCCATCTCTTCTTGAGAAACAAGTGGGGTCTTTCTTTGCAAAATTATGCTCAATTTCATATGTGGCAATTCCGCCAAGATCTTTTTGTTAGTTGGGGGAAGAATCGACACGAATCGGATTTTTTGAGGAACGTCTGGAGAGAGAATGGATTTGGTTAGACAATGTGTGGTTGGTAAACAAGGATCGGTTTTTTAGCAAGGTACGGAATGTATTGTCAAATATTCAATATGATTCCACAAGATCTATTTTCGTTCAAGTAACGGATTCTTGCCAATGGAAAGGATCTTCTTCTGATCAATCCAGAGATCATTTCGATTCCGTTAGAAATGAGAATTCAGAATATCACACATTGATCGATCAAACAGAGATTCAGCAACTAAAAGAGAGATCAATTCTTTGGGATCCTTTCTTCAAACAGAACAAACATTGATAGAATCAGATTGATTTCTGAAATGCCTT
>NEWO01000548.1:432602-444336 GCA_003013225.1 Phalaenopsis aphrodite | reverse complement strand
TCATGCACATAGTCTGTTTAATGGGGCCACATTAGATCAATGGGTAATATGTTCGTGGAAATCATATGTGACCGAAAATGAGGTCAACACCACTTGATTATCTTCTATGTTCAATTTTAAAGGCTTCAAATTTCCTTATCTCTATATTGGTTTTTTTCAAAATAACTCGCCACATTTTGTCTTTAACTTCAAATTACACATTTACTTGATTGACAATTAATTGTGAGTCAAATTTCACCAAGAAGTATCACACGTCAATCTCATAAATGAACTATTAAGGCTTTGTACTATACTTGATTGTTTGTGAATTTGAATCTCACTTCTATCAAATGGTACAAGTGAACCCTAAATGAATTAGTCCCAATAAGACTGATCCCACCCTTTTATGACTAAATAATTTGTCAATATGCAAGATCTTGATCATTTCAGCTTTTGTCATATTTTTATCAGACTTGCTTTATTTGAATAAGTCCATTATGGAATGAGCCTTGATGGAAGTTTTTGACACATATGAGAGATCAAACTTATGAGTTCTACTTCTCACTTGAGAAGCTGACCATAATGTTCTACTTTAATGAGGACTGACTTGAGAAGATGGTCGGTGTTTAATCTTTAACAACTTTGAGGGTTAGGAGGCAATCCCAATAACTTTCTTATTGCTATGCTAAATGTGAATTAAGTGGATTAAGCTCCATGTTAAAATTTTTAATATTTTGAAATTTTTTAGGTCCTATACGTGTTGCTCCAGTGTCCTAATTTTTACTATCATGTCATCAAAATACAGCTCAATATTTTTATTTTTTTAGCAAAGATTACATCCATCAAGATTTAATAATTTGCCCAAACATTTGAAGCCCGAAGGGAATTATATTGTAACAATAAAAGATTACCCCTCATTGGTGATAAATGTCATCTTTTCTAAATCAATTGGGTGCATCATAATTTAATAGCAGCCAAAGAAAGTGTCTAGGAAACTCATTACCAAATGGCGAAAAACCCCATATACTTACACACAATACTTGGCAAGGGAGTTATCTTTTGGGCAAGCAGCATTAAGATTGGTGAACTTGACACACGTTAGCCTTCTTGATAATGACTACAATAGATACCAATCTTGGGTATTGCACTTCTAGGATATTGCTAGCTCGTAACAACTTTTACGCCTCTTCTCCAATAAGCTCATCTAATGTGCCTCCAAAAGTCCTTATTTTCTGCTGCATGCGCCAAATCTTTAGATTAATGTTTAACGGTTGACAGACAACGTTAATCAACACCCTAGACATCTCGATGACTAAAAAGGAGGTGAAGACCCGATAACTTCAAAGAGTTCTAATCAGCTCATCCTTATGACTTGCATAAAAAACATCACAAAATAAGAAATATATATGAGCATCATTATCACTCGAGGGATCTTTTGGGTAGTCTTTAAGCGCCCCTAGTGTGTATTGTTTTTCTGCTTGTTTTATGTCAATTTAAATCCTTAGTAACAGTGCCAAAAACTTGACCTGTCCCAAAATTACATAGTAATTTAGCTTTAAAAAATATGACCAAAATCTTGACCCAATTTATATTAAGCATTTAATGTGCAAAATTGAAATGTTATATAAAATATATAAAATAGTTCACACACTAGTGGTTCCACGCAAGAGCACGTATCACTTCAAGTAATATAGGACTTTTTTTAAAAATCTCAGTATCGATCCCACGGAGGAGCACAATAAGAAACCCCTTAGGCCAATTCTAGTCTACTACTATCAAGTCTTAGTTTGGAAGATGGAAATTCTTTTGACAATAACATAAATCACAATATTAAAACTATAAAAATTAAAGGAAGAAAGACAATTTAAAATGGATATAAAAAATGCTAACATAAATGTGACTAAAAAAACTAAATTTACTAAACTAATTTCTAAACTTCAAAATTAATTTTACTAAGACTAAATAAAGTTTTGTGATGAAGAGTTCAAATATAAGAAAGCATCCTTCCTCTTTACAATGAGAACATGGATTGTAAAGAAATTAAAATTATTTGAAAATATATATATATATAATGTTTTGTGCCAAATAGGAGTATCATATTCTTTACCCTCTTCTGAGTACATAAATAACATTGACTAATCCAAAATTTGGTCCATAATTCTGTGGTTAGGCTGGGAGGATACCAACTGTCACTCCAGAATTCCCACTACTCCCTCACTTGAGGAATAACAATCTCGCATAAGTTTCCAATCAACTGGACCAAATTGAGGATTTTAATCTGTCACCTTAAAATTTCCAATTTTGCATCCAACATGTATATTTCTCAATTTATTTGCACTCAACCCCATGGATGAAATACACTCCCATGAAATCAAATGTGATTCTTCCCACGTTGCAAAAATCATATCCTTTTAGAATCATATGTTTCTCAACACATTTTAGCTTTTCAATTGGCCCAATTGAAAAGTAAATGAAGATCGGAGTTCAAATCATCACAAATTATTGACATTTAAAACCATATAAAATAAAATTAATTCTTCACAAAACTAAATCTCATTATAGGGAGAAGCATAAAGAAAATACTCAGAATTCATGAAAAGGATATGACAAAACACGAATTTCATATATAAAAATAAGTTTACAAAACAAAGAAAGAAAAGAACACAATGTATCTCACACTCCTTCCCAAGAAAATTCCTAGAAGTTTCCTTTAAGCACTTTTGCTCTTTACAAGCACTCCCAATTCTCTCTTAGAAGTGTAATGAAGAAGAAATCTCTCACATTCCCTCTCCTCTTAGAATCCTTGAAGAAAATCTCCAAGCTCTTGACTTTATCTCTCTTGCATTCTTCTTCCACTTACTCCCACGCCACACACACACACACACACTCACACCACTCCCAAAACTCCTCGCCCATCCCTAGATTTTCCTCTTTTTTATAAAAGATTGCCTCCCTCAAAAAAGAATTCAAAATTCCCTCCAAAATTTTATCTAAAAGTCAACCCTTTTAAATTCAAAAGACATGTCTGTTGATCCAAGAGACATGCCCCTTCATAAAAGAATATTCCAAAGTGTCTAGATTCATTGAATCACTCCAAGGGGTATTTAGAATAAGTTTCCCTTTGAAAATTCAAGCAAAATTCAGTTTGAACCACCTTAATCTGCAAAAAGTGGTCTCTGGTGTATCTTGCACCAAATCTGGCGCATCTTGTGTCAGCTCTCTATCAAATGACGCATCATGTACCAGTTTGGCACATCTTGACCCACCATGCACCAGCTCCACTATTTTGCTTCGTTTAGCTCTGTTTTGCCCCGTTTTAGTTGTGTTTCGCTCCTAACAGATAATCCTACAAAAATAAGCATAAAAACAACATTTATTTAAAGTGAAATTTCATTCAAAAATATTTGAGAAATGTAAGATTAAGCATAGAAAGACATATCAAAGTGTGTCAAGTCAGAATTTTTTCTTGTTCGTTTTTACTTCAAATTGCTCCATTTTTGCTTCATTTTCTTCAAAAGTTCATTTTATGTACCTGAAACCAAAAATATGTAAAATATCTTCCTTTAAAGTGTAATATCATTAAAAATTATTAAAATTTAACATAAAAAATATATAAAAAAGTAGGTAATTTTTAGGCGTTTCAAAATCCCCCAAACTTAAATGTTACTTGTCCTCAAGTGACTCTTTTACTACATAAAAATATAACTTATAATATAGATTAAATCATAAACATCTATACTTTTGTTTAATAAATAAAATAGCATAATTTAAGAAAAACTTTGAATAACTTAAATTTAAACTATAAGTATAAGAATACTTAGTAATCAAATCTAAGATTTTTGAATCTCCATTCATTTCAAGAAGAACTGTAATTTTTTATATCAAGGATACTTAGAATATCCATATGAAAAAGAATTACATGAAAATTTTACTATTAGTGGTCCTAATACTCAAATACAAGTTTAGAAAATGTAATAAAGCCTTTTCCTCAAGTTGATTCAAGTGAAGCCAATTTTTTATTAAGCACCTCCTGAAGCTTCTCCTCACATTCTTTTTTTTTCTTTTTTTTTATTTTTTTAATATTTATTATATTTTCAATTCTTTCTTTTCTTTTCTTTTTTAAATGAGGATTACTATATATAGATAGCCTTTAATAATTTTGAACTTCACTATCCTCTTCTTAAAGTTAAAACTTTTTACCTTTCTTTACTTTATAAATTCATATAAGTTTTGATGATTTTTTATAAAGTCTCATTCTTTTCTTCTTACATGAAACTCTAACATTCTTAATACTTCAAAAATATAATTTTCTTTACTTTAAATAGAAAAACATAGTTTTATCATTTCATAACAAATATCTTTAACTTTAGAGAATTAACCTTTGTTATTAAAAATTTTTACCTAAATTTACCATAATATTTACAAACATAAATATAGTCATTTAAAGTTAAACTCTAATATCCAAGCTCGTGTTAAATTAAATTTAAAAATATAATTAATTGAGGACAAAAAAATTTAGTTTAGTTCTTTTTAAAAGAAAATTTTTTTCCCCCAAACTTGAATTTTTAAATATTTTGCACTTAATTTCATCAAAATGTAGCAAGAACGAAAAGTAAAATTTGAATCTACTAACTACTACAACATCCCATCAAATTCATATATGTGCATAATCAGGATAGAATGACTGCAGGAGAAAGTAAATCTAGCTTAAAACATGCTTGCAATAATATTAAACTAAAGGGGGATACGAGCTGCCACTTTAGAACTCCCACTACTCTCTCACCTAAGGGCTAACAATCTCACATCAGTTTCCAATCAACTGAACCAACTTGGGGATTTTAATCTGTAATCTTAAAATCTCCAATTATGCATCCAACAAAGTATATTTTCCTATTTATTTGCACTCAACCCCATGGATAAAATACTTTCCTATGAAATCAAATGTGATTCTCCTCATGTTGTAGAAATCATAGCCCTTTTGGATCATATATTTCTCAACACATTTTAATATTACAATTGGCCAAATTGAAAAGTAAATGAAGATCGGAGTTAAATCATCACAAATTATTGACATTTAAAATCATATAAAATAAAATCAATTCTTCACAAAACCAAATCTCATTATAGGGAGAATGATAAAGAAGACTACTCAGAATTCATGAGAAGGATACAACAAAACATGAATTTCATATATAAAAACAAGTTTATAAAATAAAAAAAGAAAAGAACACGACTTATCTCACACTCCTTCCCAAGCAAATCTCTAGAAGTTTCATTTAAGCACTTTCTCTCTTTATAAGCACACCCAATTCACTCTTACAAGAGTAATGAAGAAGAAATTTCTCACCTTCTCTCTCCTCTTACAATTCTTGAAGAAAATCTCCACGCCCTTGACTTTTTCTCTCTTGCTTTCTTCTTCCTCTTACTCTCACGCCACACACACACACACACACACACACTCATGCCACTCCCAAAACTCCTCTTCCAGCCCTAGACTTCCCTCTAAAAGGGCTACCTCCCACAAAAAAGAATTCAAAATTCCCTCCAAAATTCTATCCAAAAATAAGCTCTTTTTTATTCTAAAGACATGTTCATTGATCCAAGAGACATATCCCTTCATAAAAGAATCTTCCAAAGTGTCTAGAAGTATTGAATCACTCCAAGGGGTGTTTAGAACAAGTGTTCCTTTGAAAATCGCACAAAATTTTTTTTGAATTGCCTTAATCAGCAAAAAAGTTGTCTCTGGCACATCTTGCGCCAGCTCTCCGTCAAATGGCGCATCTTGCGCCACCCTGCAGCAGCTCCACCATTTTGCTTCGTTTGGCTCTATTTCACCTCATTTCAGTTGTGTTTCTCTCCTAACAGATATTCCTACAAAATAAGCAAGAAAACAAAATTTCTTTAAAGTGTAATTTCATTCAAAACTATTTAAGAAATGTAAAGTAGATTAAGCATAGAAATACATATCGAAATGTGTCAAGTCAGAATTTTCTTTCTTGCTCGTTCTTATTCCAAATTGCACCATTTTTGTTTCATTTTCTTCCAAAAGTTCATTTCATGTACCTGAAACCAAAAATATGCAAAATAAATTCCTTTAAAGTGTAATATCATTAAAAATTATTAAAATTGAGCATAAAATATATATGAAAAAGTATGTAATTTTTAGATGTGTCAGTCTTACTAATCTCGAGGCCATATTCTTGATGGATGTCAAGTTCTAGAGGTTATTTGTGAATACTTCAAATTATATGGAGATATCAAATGCGAGATTGCACTAGGTCACCTCAAACAATGATAACTTTGCCATTATCCTGGAATTTTACAGTGACATGGTAAGTGGATGTGACAGCTCAGAAGGAGTTGAGTAAGGGGCGACTAAAGATAATGTTATGTTGGTTGATAGTCGACTACTAAGAATTTTTCTATGTTGATAAATTATTTCTCATTTTCTCCTAGGTGGCTGGTAGGCAAGGGTTCACCGTGCTTCTTTCCTTTCTCTAGAGAACATGGAGAGTGGCCTAAGTATGATGCTTAAAATCATTTTATGAACACCAATTTAAAGATGATGTTCACTGAGCTCTCGATGCAAAGAGCATGCTAACAATTTGAAAATTGGCAATCATGGAGGTGATGATGATAAAAATATTTTAAGGGTCTCTTTTGAAGGGCAAGCCTTCATCGATAAAATCATGGAAGGGTTCAAGCTATATCATGGTGCTAGGGTGTTTGAACACAATTCACCCATCTGAGACCTATTCTAGTTAGCTCGGTCGGTTGATATTATGTCAAATATAGTATGAACTATGTCAAATATGTGTATAATGTGGGCCTATACCGATTCACTTGTAATTTCTTTGACAAGAGCCTTTTCTTGTCATTAGGCAGTTGCTTTGAAAACTATAAGCTCTTTCAGTTTCCTAGCTTTAATCACATCTTTGATCAAGCTTCAGAAGTGTCAGCACTCTTAAATGTCATGACCGTGGTCATGATGATATCTGCAACACTTCTTTGGGTCCCAAAGATAAGCTCCAGCGTTCATCGGAGTTGCCTTCTTAAAATAGTATTTGTTTTAAATTAACTTTGCTATTTTAGCCATTGAAACTCTTAGAGGAGTCTACTTGGGGATCTCATGAATAGGTGGCGGTCGCTCCACATATTAAGCTTGCCTCCATTTGGGGTTCCAGCTTTGACCTCCTCGATGATGAGTTTGTTCGGTCTTCAATTCATACGAGGTTGGGCGTGAGTTTTCAAAGCATGCTCGAGTAAGAGGGAGAGCATTGTTTCTCTATTTCCATCCTTCTCAATGGGAAAATCTCTTTGTTTCTTGACAGTTGGGTCATTGAATTCTAAGTGAAGTAAGAAGGAGTCGTATTTATTTATTGATATGTGGTTTTTTGCTAATTTCAACAACTTGAATAGCATCTTTGGGTCTTGTAATCTCATTGCATAATGAAAAAGTCCTTCTTTTATTCCCTGGACGAGAGTAGCATGAGCGACTGTAGGATGTTGTTCGAACTTCCAACTTTTCCTTTTGGAAATATGTTATGAAGGCATGCAAGGTGCCCTATCCCTGACAAAGCTATACGAGAGCCTGTGAGCTATTATAGGGATTTTTTAGCTTTAGCAAACTATGCAATAAACATTCACTTGAAATATATGAACGACATGATTACTTCTAGTTGTAATCCATTAAACCACCTAAGGGTCAAGTCCCTCAGCATGGTGAAAAATAGTCGACAGTTCAGCGCATAGTTGGTCTTGAGAAGGTATATGATCGGATCAATAGAAGCGAGGTGGTCGACCGAGTCTATCCGTCCTTTGTAAGATTAAAGTATTAGGATCTTGATTCATTCTAGTGGATTGACATCAAATATTTCCATAAGAATGTATTTTTTAGCTAGATTTGTGCTTTAATACACTCAACCTGGTCTCAATCAAACAATATCTACCCAACATTGTCTATGTATTGGGTGTCGTTCTCCCTCTCCAAGGCAGAGTCACTAATCTTTCTCTCGATTTAACATGCCTCTAATCATATCTAACATTTGATTCTTCAAATCTTGGATCTGCTCAACCACAAACTAATCGGTGCACTCCATGATATCTTTTGTCTCCCTATTGTGAAGTTCTTGAATTTCTCATCTTCTTGTTGGTGACATGATTTATACTCACTGTGCATTTCAATATATTGAATGCAAATTTATCTTTGAATCACACGCAATGAATAGAGTGTAAGACTAGAGTAGAAATGTAGAGGGAGACAAAAAGAGTGGAGCTATAATCTCTAAAATGAATGTTAAAATTGTGTAACCCTTTCAATAAATGCTAGCTCTATTTATAGATGTTTTAGTTCAATAGTGATATTATTTTTACCCTCATCGGGAGAGTGTCCACAACAAGATATTCTTGGTATTTCTTAAGTGATGCCCATCAACTGACCTTCTAGTTAGACAAGATGAACTTAATTAGCTTAGCTCATCTGAGTTGGTCGTTAGTGTTATGTCAGTTAACCCAACCGGGTTGGCTATCTTCAATCCCTTGCATGGAGTTGTTTGGCCCCCACATGATGGTTGAAGATGCTTTGTGGAAATGGCTTTTCCATCAGGCTGAAAAACTATCAGATATATTATTGCATCAATTCGGCTTTCTTTTAGTTGACTTCTTGGGCGAGAAATTATTGTGTCTGCCCACCGCACGTAGAGATGTGTTCGTGTTGGGTTATGTGGAGCCCGGTCCACTACACCTTTTTTGGACAATTTCACATCTAGGAATATATTTGAATTTGTATTTAATTCATAATATTTGTTTCTTTGTTAATTGCTTGCCGCTTTTGGTGCTTTCCATATGCTCTNGCTTTCTTTTAGTTGACTTCTTGGGCGAGAAATTATTGCGTCTGCCCATCGCACGTAGAGATGTGTTCGTGTTGGGTTATGTGGAGCCCGGTCCACTACACCTTTTTTGGACAGTTTCACATCTAGGAATATATTTGAATTTGTAATTAATTCATAATATTTGTTTCTTTGTTAATTTCTTGCCGCTTTTGGTGCTTTCCATATGCTCTTCCTGCCTCCTCAGATTTCCCATCATAGAAAGCATTACCTTAATGAGATTAAGGTTTTACCTTAATGGGATTTACGGTAATCCTTTAATGGGTTGAATTAGGGAGGTTAAATAGGCATGGTTGGAATCAAACAGAATATGGATTCCAGTTTATTGCTTGAGGCTTCTCCTTTTTTTAATTCATGTGACGTGAAGCTCAAAGGAAGGTGGCTGCTCGTTTGTTTGTTTTTTTCTCTTCTTCCTGTAAGCTCTCCGTAAAAAGTGAGGAGAGAGGAAAGAGGAGAGAAGAGAGAGGAAAGGGAGAGAGGAGAGAGAGTTTCTTGTAAGTCGACATGGTCGACGGTGTAATCCTCAAGCTAATAAAATCCTCTACAACTCCGTGGACGTAGGCAGTTTGCCGAACCACGTAAATCTTGTGTCATCCTTTTTTTGGTGTAATATTTTTTATCTATTTTTTGCCTTTACTACCGTCGATTTTTTCACAACAACTGGTATTAGAGCCTTGATTCGAGCCGAAAGAAAACGATGGGCTGAGACAAAGTGATGGCATCGGGGATCGAGAAGTTCAATGGCACAGATTTTAGTTATTGGAGGATGCAGATAGAGGACTACCTCTATGGGAAGAAACTTCACCTGTCGTTGCTGGGAAAGAAGCTAAAAAAGATGGACGAGGCAGAATGGAATCGGTTGGATCGACAGGTTTTGGGGGTTGTTTGATTAACCTTATCAAGATCCATTGCCCATAACGTCATCAAGGAGAGGACTACTACAAATCTCATGGCAGCTTTATCAGGCATGTATAAAAAGCCATCAGCGAATAACAAGGTGCACCTGATAAAAAAGTTATTCAACCTGAAGATGGCAGAAGGCGTGTCTGTTGCTCAACACCTGAATGAGTTCAATAATATCACTAATCAATTGTCATATATTGAAATTGATTTTGATGATGAGATTCGTGCGCTGATATTGTTGGCTTCATTGTCAAATAGCTGGGAAGCCATGAGGATGGCGGTTAGTAGTTATGTAGGTAAATCTAAACTGAAATATGATGATATACGTGATTTGATTTTGGATGAGGAGGTGCGCCGGAAAGATTCTGGCGAGACCTTGGGTTCGAGTTTTGTTCTGATTGTTGATTCTAGAGGGAGATCACGAGACAGAAACTCAAACAGAGGAAGATCAAAATCAAAGTCTGGTCAGCAGGCAACCTGCTGGAATTGTGGCAAGGCTGGCCACATAAAAAGGAACTGTAGGAATCTCAAGAAGGAGAATGATGACGATAATATTGTAACTGAAGAGATACATGATGCGCTATTGTTGGCAGCTCACAGTTCTGTTGATGACTGGATTCTGGATTCAGGTGCTTCCTTCCATACATCTTCCCACAGGGAGTTAATGTGAAACTATGTTGCAGGTAACTTTGGGAAGATATATCTGGCTGATGGAAAAGCTCTGGACGTGGTGGGGATATGAGACATTGATATTACACTCCCTAACAAGAGTAAATGGACTTTGCAAAAAGTCAGGCACGTTCCTGAATTGAAGAAAAACCTCATTTCTGTTGGGCAGCTCAATGAGGGTGGTCATTCAGTAGTATTCTCGGATAGTCCGTGGAAGGTGATTAAAGGAGCATTAGTACTTGCTCGGGGTAAGAAAATTGACACACTATATATGACTACAGGTTTACTCAGGCGTGGACACATGAGCCAGAGGAGCATTATGGGGAAGTAGAAGAAAATCAGTTTCTTGAATAGTGGCAGAGCGCCAAAGGCAGGAAAACTGGATTCTGTACGGACAGATAGTGGAGAACCACAGAACTATGAAAAAATCTTGCAAGATAAAATTTTGAGAAAGTGGGAGCTGACAGAACTTCCATTAGGGAGGAAGACATTGCATAACAAGTGGGTGTACCGGGTGAAGACTGCGCTTGATAACAGTAAAAGGTACAAGACTGGACTTATTGAAAAAGGTCTTCAGCTGAGGCTGGATATTGCCCATGCAGTGGGAGTTATAAGTAGAATCATGAGTAACCCAGGAAAGAGCTTTGAGGTACAAGGCTGCGTTGACATTGATATGTCAACTAAAGGTGTTACTCTTGAGAAACTGAAGTTGTGTACAGCTTCAGTTGGTCTTCTGGCATGAAGACCATGGATTTGAGTTGTAGAGGTGGAGGATATCATGTTTGAGGAAAATGTCGGCACAACAAGCGGATGATGTAGCTAGTGAGCATAGTTAGTGTCTTAGTTTCCAAGTGGGAGAATTGTTGGGTTATGTGGAGCCCGGTCCACTACACCTTTTTTGGACAGCTTCACATCTAGGAATATATTTGAATTTGTATTTAATTCATAATATTTGTTTCTTTGTTAATTGCTTGTCGCTTTTGGTGCTTTCCATATGCTCTTCCCGCCTCCTCAGATTTCCCATCATAGAAAGCATTACCTTAATGGGATTAAGGTTTTACCTTAACGGGATTTACAGTTTTTCTTTAATGGGTTAATTAGGGAGGTTAAATAGGCATGGCTGGAATCAAACAGAATATGGATTCCAGTTTATTGCTTGAAGCTTCTCCTTTTTTAATTCCTGCGACGTGAAGCTGAAAGGAAGGTGGCGGCTCCTTTGTTTGTTCTTTTTTCTTCTTCCCGTAAGCTCTCCGCAAAAAGTGAGGAGAGAGGAAAGAGGAGAGAAGAGAGAGGAG
>NEWO01000548.1:384975-432317 GCA_003013225.1 Phalaenopsis aphrodite | reverse complement strand
TTTTTTTTGTTAACTTTTAGCTTTGACTTAAGTTGACTTGGCATGTCCGGCTTTACTGGCCTGTCTTAGTGGGCCTAACAACCTCTTTATAGGGGTTCTACCTCCATTCTATCCTTCTCTTATCAATCATTAGATCTCTGTAACATCAGTGTTGAAACTATAATTTGTTGAATATGGTCGGACATGGGTTCTTTTTTTACTAGGTTGTTGGTTCCTAGATCACGTGGTGGAAACAGAAAAACACTTTAATGAACGTTTTGTTTATTTATTTATCTTTTTCTGGAAGGAAACTCAAGGCATGGCCTGCCAATGTCACTAATAAAAAAGAAGAGTTGTAAGTGTAAATGATAATGGTAAATGCAACACAAGAAAAGCTTATAGGAGACCAATAAAAGAAGAAAAAATCAGGAACTACAAAATTACAAGTAAACCAAAAATTTTCCACAAAATTATAGACCCCATCGTGGCAGCAATTTATAGGCATTGATATCTACTTCAGAATAATTGAGGGAAGTGATCTCACATGAAATATCGTCTTTAAATTTTAACTTCTTGCTTGGAGTCTTATTAAAAATTTATATCTCCTCTCAATTAAAAAATATAGGCATCTTCACACTTCTTTCATGTTACAAAATTTTAAGCAGTAAAAAGAGTTTTGTGTTTAAATTTTCTATTAAGATCTTATATAAAAGAGGGTAAAAAAAAGGAAAGTTCTTATATAAAAAACTCAAATACTGAAAAAAATGATTGGAAAATAACCTAATTAAAAGATTTCAATATGTTTGTGAGATTAAAAAAATATTGTCTTCTTTACAATTAAGAAAGTATTATAGAGTTGGAAGAAAGGAAGCACTGGCTTGATCTCTAGTGATTAGAGTCCTATCAATGATCAGGCGAAATGGTTAAGTTAGGACAAGAGAATGAAAAAAATTATCTGAAGACGCTCAGGCCATGACAAAGAGTAGTCATGGAAAAAAATGGTCAAGAAATGACGAGCAAGGATAATAATCGAGTAACAATACAAGAATACATATTTAAATCATCGGAAGTACCTGCTGAAAAACCAGTTGTTTTTCCCTTGTTGATTAAACGACTGAATCATAGTGGTTGCTACATTGGCGGATTGATCAACCGGTTTAGCAAATTGGTTGTCACTAAAAATTGGTTTGGAGAAGAATTAGAAACGGTTGGGCTATCCGTTGAATTCAGCCTTTAAAATTACTAACTGAAAATTAAGTTAGTAATCTGCTGGATTAATATAATATATCCAAGATGCATGTTGAAAACCCTCACCTTTGCTCTTTTACATAGTTTGTTCTCTTCTCGCCCAGACGGCAACACAGAAATGTGATTCTCTTGCGGTGAAGATTCGGCAGAGGCAAGAGTTGAGGCACTGGCGCTTGCCTTTTCTTTCGCCCAGAGACACGTGTGGTTTGGCTCAGACTTGTAGTTTTGCTCCGATTGCTTGGTAGGTTGCCAAGGAATCCCAACAAATCACCCAATTCCTATATATTTATACGTCTAATACCAAATATAAAATTTTGGTTTTGTTTGTCTTCATAGTTTTGCTTGAATTTTTTGCTTAAGTAATCATGAGCCTTCCACCCAATTTGTGTGTATTTAGATGTCTAAAACCTAATTTTTCTACAGTTCATGGTTTTGCTCGTATTCCTTGCACGAATCCTAGTAAAACCATGATATATGACCAGACTCCGCTAGGGTCCGACCTGACACAATTTAAGACCGAGCTGACCCAACCCAAGTCTGAACTGATCTAACCTAGGTCTGACTTGACCCAAATTAAGTCAACCCAGGTCTGACCTAGACCAACCCAAGTCAACCCAGGTCCAACCTGACCTATTTTTCAAATCAACCAAAATTAACCCAAGTCAACCCAAGTCAACCTAGGTCAACCCAAGTCTTAAAAAAATATGAAACTTAAAACTACAAACTAAGAAAATGAAAATCTTTAAAAACTAAAACATTCTTTATTCGCCTCATGGTCAGGGTCTAACTATAAATTTCTTGGTTGAGTTTCTTTTCAAATAAGTTTAATCCTAAATCCTTTAAAATTTAGATATTCAAATGTAGGCTTCATATTAGCATATTTCCTTGTATCCTAGTTGAAGGAAGATGTCATCCCCCAAGTACGTCTTAATTCATCCAAAGATTGACATAGGCAAAACCATTGATGAAATGTTATGCGAATTGAAAACTAGCATCAATGTTCTCAAAGAAGAAGATGAAACTTTAGAAACTTCAAAAGAGACTTCCACCATTATGATGCTTGAGAGTAGAGCTTCACTGAGTAAACAACAAGAAGATGATGCTGATTTATATGATATTTTGTTGAGAAAGATGTTCTACCGAACACAGTCGAAAAATTTTTAGATCAAGTAATATATATATATATATATATATATATATATATATATATATATATATATATATATATGCATACACACACATATACATACACATATTCATATATCTTAATGGTGCAAGGTCCCTGGCGGCTGATTCTTAGTGTGTCTCCTAGAGTTTGAATCTTTTCTGAAATGATTTTGGTGTTGATTTTTGTGGTTCTTCGGTTTTTATCATGTTTTCATAGTTAGTTTCCCTAGAGTTGACACTTTTTTGAAACATATTATTCTATTGATTTTTTGGTTTGTTTTTGGCTATGGCAGCGCAATCCTTTCTGGATGTTCTCATGAACAACAAGTCAGTGGATGTAGCTCACTTATGTTTTCCCAAGTGTTTCATCATGATATTGAGTTAAATCAATAATATGGTTTCTTTAAATAGGCTAAAAAAATTTAAAATCGACACTCTTTTTCACTAAAGAGAAAACTATAAAACTTGTTGAACCTTAAAATTTGTATTGATTGGAAAGTTCACTTATGGGCATCCAAAAGTGGAGATTATTAGGAAATTTTTTGAGAATCTAAAGCTGATGTGGGAGTGTCAAGTGGGAGCAAGACATATAACAATCAAATTGAATAGGAAGGTGATCTCGATATTTTTTATATGTAAGGATTTATGAAGTTAACACCACTATTGAAAATTTTAATCCCCGACAACGGCGCCAAAAACTTAATCCCAAACTTGATCCCAAGCAAAGTAAGATTTCAATTATCTTTTTAAATAGTATGGATTCTACGAAAATATATGTATCGTTATCAAGTAATATAAGGCTTTTTGATTAAGCCTCAAATATTGATCCCAAAGAGATCGAGGTCAAGAGAAGTTTTAGTCTAGAGTAACACACCCTAGCTTGGAAGGTCGATAAAGGTTTGATTTTGATTATATACTACAATTATTGCTACAATACTACTTCTACTTCTAAACTAAAATACTTAGTGAAAAACAAAAAGTGAGGTTTAATATATTAAAAGTACTCTTCCTCATGCAATGAAATTAGTGACATTTGTAAAAGTAAAACTAGTGAGAGAGATTATGACAAATAGGAGAAATTGTATTTTTTACCCTTACTAGAGATGCTATAAAGAACATTGGTTCATCTAAAGTTTGAACAATTCTGAAGACGGGCTAGGTAGGGAAGATACTAGCTCTCACTCTAGAGTTCTCTCTTATCCCTCCACCTGGAAGCTAACATCTTGCATCAAAACCTAAAACAATAGACCAAATTAGGGGGCTTTAGCCTTTCACTCTAAAGTTTAATAATTCTACACACATTAAGGATTATTTCACTATTTATTTGCACTCAACCATATGGACTACATTCTCATCCATACAATTTAATGTGATTCTACCACAGTTGATTGAGACAATACCATCACGGACCTTACATGTTATCACAACACGTTGATCAAGTTTACATGTAAATGAAGAACAAAATCAAAACATCACAATAGATTCTCACTCTACTCAATTCTATATCCTACACATGCATACTAACTCATTATAAGAGGGAAGAGTAAACAAAACTACTCACTACACATAGAGAAACACAAGAACTTTTCATTGAACAAGACTTTGAAACAATACAAATAAAGTACTAAATTCAAATCAAAATACAATGAAAATACTTATCTTTGATGATAATCAAACTCTCCTTGTAAATCAAAAGCAATCTCTTTACAATCCTCTCCAAGAACAAAGTGCAAAGAAAAGATGAAATTTCTCACCCTCTCTCTTTCTCTCTCACCTTGTCGCCCCACTTGGGACTCACACTCAAGCCTTCTTATTCTTCTCCAAGTCTTCTTCTCCTCTTCCAACTAATTCAAGTGTCCAAGATTCATTTTAAAAACATTTCCAAGCCATATTTATAATTTCCAAGAGATNCAAGATTCATTTTAAAAACATTTCCAAGCCATATTTATAATTTCCAAGAGATTCTTAAGTGTTTCTTCAAAAATGTCCATATTCATTGAATCTTCTAAATAGTGCCTCAAGTGCCTCCTTAAAACTCTTTATAACAGCCCCAAAATCCTTCTATAAAGTCTCTTTTATCATTTCTAATGAATTCCCGAAGAGACACATGAAGCAACGCTTCAAAAATCGTCCAAATTCGATGTATATTCTAGAAGATATATTAAAAACAATTTTTTGGCGATTAAGCTCTGATTTTGGGCGCAGTGCCTAAGCGTCATATTTGGTGCTTAAGCGGCTGGCACAAGCACTTGGGTCCCTGATTTTAGCCCTCATGGCTTCGGTGTGCCCCAGTTTGACCCGATTTGCTCCAGTTTGCTCCATTTTGATCCATTTTTGTTTCTTTGCCTCCAATCACTCCAAATTCTTCAATTTGATTTACCTGCAACCAAAAGCACAAGAAAATCTACCTTTAAAGTGCAATATCATTATAAAATATAGAATAAAAAATAATATATTTTTAGGCATATCAAAATCCCCCAAACTTAAACATTACTTGTCCTCAAGTAATACGAAGAACTTCTAGTGAATCAGGCTAGCCCAGTGTCTAAAATATTTATCATCAAACTTGAGAATTTGTTTTCCTGTCTAATTCAGAAATATATGTAGATTTTTTAAACTTCAGATCCCATGAACTTTACTTTCTAGACTTCAGAACTCTCTTAAAAATAATTTTTACTAATATAAGTATAAAAATCAAGCTTAGAATTGTTCTAAGTTCTTTACTCTAGAAAGACTCAAGTGAAACCAATTTTTGATTAGGACCTCTGCTCAAGCTTCTCTTCACACTTTTTTTTTTGCATTTTATTTTATTTTTTCAGTATCTTTTTTATCCATTATTTTCTTTTTCGCTCTTTTACTTTTTTTTTATGTGAGGATTACTATATCTGGAGAAGTCCTGAAATAATTTTGAATTCCACTGTCCTCTTCTAAATTTTAAACTTATTACTTTCCTTCACTTGAAAAGTGTATTTTTTTGTTTAAATACTTTTTAAAACAGCTTTAAATGTTTGAAAATAAAAATTCTAAGAATCCTTAATTTTTCAAAAATACAATTCTTCCTACTAAAGATAGTTATTCATTTTCCTAAGTTCTACTAAATATCCTTAACTTTAGGTTCACCTTTTTCACTAAAAATATTAACTAAGTTTTCTTTCTCCATTTACATACTTAAAATTCTAACATCCTTAAGATGACTCCACATAACACTAATCATTAGAAATAAAATACAAATTTATTTTTAATACTTTTGAAAACAAGTAAGGTTTAAATTTGAACATTTTTCTTTTTCCCCAAAACTTAAGCTCAAACATGTGTAACAATGACGTACAAAAATATGCGGCAGGAAAAGATCAATTTTACAATTTACTACACATCCTACAAAAATATCAACGAATAACACAAGGTAGAATATTGCAGTAGAAAGTAAATCTAGCCTAAACATGCTTGAAAAAACACTATAACGGAATTTTAAATAGTAGAATAGGTACAAACTGAAGATTAAACAAAAACACATTTTAAACTTTATAAAGGAATTGTTGGAAGCTAAAGAGTTTAAAATATTGAGATAAGTTTTATCATCTCCAATGACTCATTCAACTTGACTCACAAACATAGACACACAAACTCCAATACATAGACTCAAAGATTCATAAACAAACAACAACTGAGGTTAATTCGATTTCCCATTATTCCTTTGTGGATTAATCTTTCGGGATTGAGTTTGCACTATTATAACCAACAGGTTTTGTTTTCCATTGCTGTTACTTTTGGTAAAGTTGATTTGGCTGCTTATAATATGTCTAGACCTTCATCTACCAGAGTATTAGTTGAAAAAGGTTACTTTGCAGCTTTCTAATGAAATTTAGTTAGGAACACAACATAACAAATATTGGTAAATAATTGAAGTAGAGTACAAATCCAAAAATTTCACTAAATGCAGAATTTTTTGACACACTTTAGAGAATTGCTTTAACTTGCACCTTGAATTGAGAATTAGAAAGGAAGGGGATAATGCTACTAATAAAGGGAAAAAAATATCAAGGTTGTTGACGTGGTGACAACTGAGGATAGAGGACAACTGACACCAGAGAAGGAGGAAGAAAATATTAATGGAACAGATCTAGTGGAGGAAAATCTCCCCACTGTACATTGTAATAATTTGGACTTTGGTCAGCGTATAGAAGATACAAATGAGGTTAGCTCAAGAGGACATGAAGATCATAATGCAATTGGTTTTCAGTCATAGCCTGTTATCATTTCTACTACAGATTTGGAGGAGATCAAAAATATAGTTGAGCAAGACTAGCAGGTTCAGAAAAGCAGAAGGAAAGAAGGAAAAGCACAGAGAATTAAGTTACCTTAACCCCAACGCAGTCTTACAATATCAAGGCACTTCAAATGCTGGTATAGTGGAAAACTGATGATGGGGGGGTGGGGGGTGCTAGGAAAACTAGAGGGTCTAAGTTTTCCAATGATGTTTAATTTCCTTATATGGAATGTTAGAGGCATTAGAAAACTCAATGCATCTAATAAAGTAATAAGCCTATGGAAAACACATAATTTGAATTGTATAGCTCTCTTGGAACCTATGATTAACATGTAAAAAACTTCTAAAACTCTCAAAAGACTGGGGAGATTTAAATATATTTTAAATTGTAATGCAGAAATTTGGTTCATATGAAGGATGATCTGTACGTTAAGTTGATAGTTGATAAATACCAATTTCTACATTTGGAGATTACTTGTTGTATTTCAATATTTTTTTTCTACTTTGTCTATGTTGGCAGTACAAATGGGGATAGAGAGCAACTTTTGACTGATCTGGAAGAGTTATAGATCACAGTTGACACTCCCTAGATTATGGGTGGAGACTTCAATGTGATAACTGCTACAGTGGAGAAGGAGGGAAGAACACATTGCTCAAAGGTTATGGAAAGGTATAAATATCGCATGAATAATATTGGACTATATGAAGCTTCATTCACTGTAAATGCTATTATGTGGAGAAGGGGGAACATTCTTGATAGAATGGAAAGGGTCCTGCTAAATATTTCACGGTTGAATCTTTTTTCCAATTATTGAAGTGGAAAATCTTGCTAAATAATCCTCTAACCATTCACCTCTGTTGATTAAAATTGATGTTATTCCTAAACCTAGAGTTGTATCATTTAGATTTCTTAATGTTTGGACAACTCACTTTAGCTTTTCGGAGATAATGGAAAAGAATTGGGTGGCTGATGACAATCATTCCCCTTGAGTTAGATTATGGATGCTACATAAGTCTATGGTTGCAGCCTTCAAAAAGTGGAATTGGGAAGTGTTTGGAAACATACATGGGATTGTGATGGTGAAATGTTGGTGACAACACCAAAGAAATATTTTTCTTTGGGTCTCATTCATGAACAACCTTTAAATGATGCACAAAATGCTTTGGATGAGGTATTTAACAATCAAGTTTTATTTTCCAAACAGAAAGCTAATCCCTTTGGCTTTGTGGAAGGAGATAAAAATATTAAGTTCTTTCATGCATGTATATAGCAAAGAAGCCAAACAAGTAGTATTTTGAAGATTAAAGATGGGGTTACTTGGCTTTATTCTCCCCAACAAGTTGTGGATAGTGCTCTCAATTACTTCTAAATATTATATAAAAGGCTGAAATTCACTTGGATTTGCTGCTGATAGATTTGATGCCTAAGGTAGCTGATTTGGGTGATAACTATCAACTTTGTGTTATTCCCATAGAATTGGAAATCTTATAAGCTATTAAGACCGTAAACCCCTACAAAGTGGTTGGCCCTCATGGTTACTCCTTGGGATTCTATTTAAAGGCTTGGAATGTTATCAGATTACTAGTTATTGCGGCTATTCAATGCTTTTTCAAAGGGGGATATCCACATAGATACTTTTGTAGCTCTTCCATTATCTTAATACTCAGAGATAACTATAAAGTCAACTGGAATAACTTCAGACAAATCATTCTCACTACCACCATTTCTAAGATAATTAATAAAATCAAGGTCAAGAGATTACAATCATTGTTTAATCGAATTATTAGTCCTCAACAATCTGCCTTTATAGGTGGAAGGAACATCACTGAGAACATCTTAATTGCCTAGGAATTACTGCTTGACTCGGACAAACCTTGCAGAGAATGTAATGGTGTGTTGAAGCCCTGTATAAAAAAAAACATATGATACAATTAGTCAGGAATTTATTTTGGAGAAGCTCAAGGCTCATTGTTTCCCTAGTAATTATTGCAACTTGATTAAAATCTTCCTTTAATATAGTTATTGTTCTGTAATGATCAATGGAGAAGCACATGGTTATTCCAGTTTTGAAAGTGGACTAAAGCAAGGAGAACCTCTACCTCCTACCAACTTCATACTTGTCATAGAATATCTCTCAGAACTGTTAAACCAACAAGCTGCAATCCAGCCAGTAGATATCAGGAAAAAATGAAGTGAGTTGATCTCACCTCTAGCTTATGCTGATGAATTCAACATCTTTTGTAGAATGCGAAAGAATAATATCAAGAATCTCTACTGTATTATCTCAATTTCAAGCAGTATCTGCTATGGAATTAAACACAGCTAAATGCACTTTTTATGCAGGTAAATAAATCAGCCAAGAAAAATAGTTTTAGATACCTCAACTAACTGGTTTCAGCTTCAAAAATCTACCTATGAAATATCTTGGAATTCAGCTAAACACAGCAAGGAAGAAATGCCACATTTTTGATGAGGTTTTACACAAAATCAACAAGAGGATTGCTAGTTGGGAGAACTCCTTTCTTTACACTAGAGGTAGACATACACTCATCTAGAGTATGTTGTGCTTTTTACCATTATACATCCTGCAGGTTACTAAGACGATTATTCAGATGCAAACAAAATTAGAAAGAATTTTAAGTATGTTTTTCTGGTTGGGCCATGGTAAGAGTATCATTTGGGGCCAGAAGTTATGCCTATCTCAGAAGAACTTTGGTTTAGGTTTTTCAGTCCTTTGCCAAATCCAAGTATAGTAACTTGTGTAAATTGTGGATCAAAATTAGAGCCTTTGATGGCCTATGGACTAGATTCATGATGAAGAAATACTTTAAAACAATACATTCTACTCTCTGTAAGATAAAATTGAGAGATTCAAATGCTTTGGAAGGAACTTTTGAAGATCAAAGATAAGGTTGAACACATATTTGTTTGGGAGCTGAGGGAAGCCAATATTAACTTTTGGTATAAAAACTGGACACTTATGGGACTTTGACGTAATTTTTCCTTATTCTCTCATGATGCTAATCAGGTCTTTGAATTGACAACAAAAAGAATCATACAAAACTAATTTCTATCCTAGATTATGATATTGATAAACACATTGCTAGCATTCCTATTTTTCAATTTGAGAAGGACAAAATCAAAGTGAAGAAGGACAGCCACAGGTCTTTCTCTAAGCCATAAAGAAAATTTTATGTAAGGAGAATACTCAGCTAAATGGGCAACAGATTTAGAGCTCTCTTATAAAACCTTCCCAAACTATCTTTGCTTGGAGATTACATCGGAGAATAATGCCAATTGATGATATTCTGTAACTTGAAGCGGTTGAAATTTCCCTCAATTTGTCTACTATGTAGACATGATGAGGAATCCTTTAACCATATACTCTTTTTTTTCATTTATGCTAGAAGGATTTGAGAAAACACAATTTTGATGTTGAAAACACCCTTACCAAACAATGGATACAACTCCCCTTGAGAATTGCTTAAGCTGCTGAAAGAAGAATGACAACCACAAACAGATACAAAATCTGATGCCTTTCATTTGCTGCCGGTTTATTTTGTTAGAGAGGAATCATAGGAAGCACATGGAAGAGAGCTATGAGCATGACATAATAATTCTTCAGATTAAGTCCATTTTGTCCAAAGCCATTCAATTTTGTCCATCAAGGCTGAGTGAGGGGATAAATCTTTCAACTACGGTTACAACAGCTAGGTTGAGAAAACTGCCAAGGCTGGTTAAATAGATCAAACCTATTCATCTTATTATAAAGGTCAATGTGCATGGAAGTATCAAGAATGCTACTGCTATTATATGTGGAGTTTTCAGAAACTGATGTGGTGAGTTGTTGCTGAGTTTCTCTTCACCTGTTTTTTCTGTTTCTACTCTCTACTCTGAATTAAATGTTGTGTGGATTGCTTTGTTAATTGCAACAAGACTGTATTATCAACATCTGGTTGTGGAGATAAACTTTAGAAGTTTATAATGCTTTTCTGAAGCTGGACCTTCATGTTTGTACTTGAGATTGTATGTTGGCTTGGAGAAAGATTAAATCACTACTCATTTCGTTTCACCCTAGTTGGTCCTTTACACAAACGGAAGCAAACAGGTCTGTTGACTATTTGGCTAAAGATGGTGCTTTTTTCAATAGATATTTCTATTTTTACTAGTGCTTGTAATGATATTAAGGTTTTATTGTGGTTTTATTGCAGGGTGACTTGTTAGATTTACCTTTTGTTAGAGCTAGCTAGTTCTTCTTTTGTAGTTTAGCATTGATCAATGCAGATCCTTTTTCTGATCATAGATATATATATATATATATATCAGATAGTTGTTTAAAGACAATTAATTATTCTTATGATTTAATAGGTGTATAATTTTAATTAATATAAATCATTTTAAAATTTATAAAGATAATACTTATTTCAAATTAAACAAAATTACTTATATTACTGATTTCATTTTTGTAATATTTTAATTAAACCCAAAAGTATAATATAATAACCATATGAGTTTAAAAATATAAAATGGCTTCAATTATAAATGTATTAGTTCTTCTTTAATAAACAAATAATCACAGTTAACCTATAGAACAACTCAATCCACCGCCCAAACTTCAATTTATATGAATGAAATGGTGGAACAGAAGAACTTTCTTAATCTAACATTAATTAAAATTTGTAGAAGGAAAGCAGCGCAACATTCGAAAATAGGGCAAATTTCGAACAATAACTCTAATAAATGTAAACCTTCATAGGTTGAAGTAAATGATATCATGCAAAGAGGTGTGAAGAAATGATACATAAGTGCATAAAAAAACACGAAGAATGATGGGGATTAAGAGCAACAATTTTAGAAATAATTGAAAGGATAAGATTCATTATTTAGAGTATCAGTAGTCTTTTTTATAGTAGTAGTAAGAGGCGCGCCAATATCAAAATAAGCCCAAATGAAAAGAATATGAACATGACCTCATCATTTGCATTAGTCATGCCTCTAAAGCGTTTATAGACACAAACTAATTTATTACATTGAAGTATATTAAGCCTTATATATATATATATAAAGAAAAGGCAAGAAAAATATTCTGCTAAAAAAACAAACATTACATATGGTGGCCGAGAGAAACAAAGTGGACAGCTAAACCCATGACTTCTGTAACTGCGCATAAGCCATGCATCCCGACCTGGTGGTTGACATCGACGGTATAAGACCCCTCAAGTCAGGGGTTCAAATCTCTTCTAACACAGTTGGCCTTAAGCAAGAGGTACTCGAATTGTTAGGCATATTGGGGGCGGTTGGAGGTTTGCATAATACCTACCCTCTGGTCATTCCCTTTTCAGGTATATATATATATATATACACACATACATCCATACAAATATGGCCTGTAGATAAAGCTAGAGATACGTCTCAGCGCGCACAAAAATGGTAGAATAAAATTCAAGCGCTTGAAGAAGCTAAAGACTGTTTAACTATATGCATAAAAAGACACAGGCCTAGGCCAATACAAAGATACAAGTAAATTGAACTGCTGACAATAAAAGTAGGCAGGAAATGAAAAAAAATATTTCCATCTAGTTTTCATGCTGCAACAATGAAGATAACCTCAGCGGTAGAATTTAACAAAAAAAAAATTAATAATAATAAAACATCAAATAATCACACATTTTGTTCTAAAACAAAATACAGAAAACCAAGAGAAACTGCAGCCACTTCAGCGACCATAGAAAAAGGACTTCGTTAACCTAAATCGACAGTTTCATCGACTCCAACATCTTCAATTTGACAGCACATATATCTTGAAACTTGAGAAGTAATGAAGACTGAGAACTCAACAGTTTTCTTAATACATCAGTAGAGTTCCACAACTGTAGAGATCCAGATATATTTTCTCCCAATTCTGCATGGCTAGAAGATGCAAACTCCTCAAGAATGTGAAGAGTTGAGCCCGGTCCTCTGTCCTTCTGCATTTCTTTCACTTGACATGACAAAATGTCCAATCTTGAATCTTCTGAACAATTCATTTGATCCTCCAGCCATTTATGAACTTCTTGTATCCCACTAGCTAAGCAATCTATGGATTTGCTTACTACTGCTAGATGGTGCGAGTTATGATGATCGCAAGGACCACTTTTCTTTTTCTTCTTACCTGAAGGAAGCATTGATCTCAAGCAGGATTGGATGACCAAAGCATGCCAACTAAATGGTTCGGTTATCAACTGGACCAAAACTGGAAGGCTACTTCCAGGATTATCCAAAACTGGGTGTGCGCACATCAACAGCTCTGAAATACAGTACTTAATCAAGCTTTCCACCACATTCCATGATATTAGATTTACGCCGTTTTGATGGAGGAGCAATGGATGATTATGGCTTAAGTTCCATGCATTTAGAAAAACTGCGAAGTTCATAAAATCAACCATCATCTCTGTATCAACATCCTGCATATGCCAAGAGTTATTGCAAAGGAAGATGGATTTTATATTTTTGGATACAACTGAAATTAAAAAGAATTTGATTTGAAATTTTTATTCTTTAAAAAAAAATATTTCTAAAGAAAATTAAGTATTGGGAAAAGGTACTAGAAAACCCACGACCAAAAAAAAAAAAAGAAAAAGAAAAGATGGACATGTTTCTTTCAGTATATGCTTCATTTCATTTCTATTTAAAGGGCGGGCTTGCAAACAGTGGCTAACTTTTGATATATAATGGAGGTTCTCAATTTAAAGCACATACTTAACCTCTGTAAATATAGAGCAAAAGCAGCATACAAGAACCCCTGCATTGACCAATGCATAGGGTATGCATAACATTTCTATTTGGTTATCTTCCTTTCTATTGAAATGCGCAAGCTACTCCACTTTTACAAAAAGATGGAAGGACTGATTTTGTTTTCCTTTTCCCTTTCCGTTAAACTAATTTAAGAGCCGTCTCTCTCAGAGAAATGACTACAATTACACTTAAATTTTCTACTTAAAATCCTAATAAAAACTGAGATATTAATCACTTTTAAATTTTAATTGAACTAAGAACAATAACTCAAACAGTTGACAGCTTTTCATAATTTACAGTATCATCACCCTGAAACGATTTCCAGTCTTCTTCAAGATATTGCAATTTCTTGTAATTTGTTTTATTTTTTATTTTCTCTATGTGGCACTCAAAAGAATCTATTAGAATTTACTCCAACAATAATTCTAACCTTTTATGATACTCAAATTAAGGAATTATTGTTTATTAAACAAAATATCTACCTTGCAATCCTACTTTTGCACCCTATAGTAGGAATAATGATATCATTTATCATAGCTTTGAGATAATACTTAGTGCACTGTTCTTCATAGTTCATTCAATGATGCTTTATTCCTAATTTTGATTTGAGGAAGAAAATGTATTATAAAAGGTTTGGGCAATATGATGAAATTTTCTCTAAAAATTCCCTTCATTATCCTTCTATATTTAAGATCATTAACGAATTCCAACATTGCATATGACGATATTTGATTTCGAACATTCCTCATATTTACATGACAACAAAATTACATGGAGTACAATTGCTTGTGATATATTCAAACTAGGAGCATATGTCTATTATAACCATTCAATAATATCTTTTGAAAGATTCACATACATACCACTCAATTCCTATGTATTTACATATCTAACTATTAGAAGTTATAACAGGAAATAATTTATTCCTGTGAGAATTTACGAGGAATAAATATTTACTTGGATTGAATCTATTTCCTTTCCTATTTTAGGTTTTCCTATTTTTATGTTATTTCCTTTATCTCCAAATAATTATTATGAATTGATTAATTGGAGCTGGTAGGTGTTATATCTTTCTTTTTCTGTTATCTCCTTTTTCATTGTCTTTCCTATTTTAGGATTCATGTAATGTTTATTTATAATCCCTTGTGATATCAATAACATAATTCCGCATTATTCTGATTTTCAAATGGTGCAAGAGCCTAATTTCATACCGCCAGACTCCCTGCCATCTTTCGTGCGGGAATGGAGGTGCACTTGTCTTGGTATTTAAAACAACAACTATTGATTCTTCTCTCCTTGCAGGCTTGGCCTGCCTTCCCAAGCTAGAAGCTTTGACTTTGCTGGCCTCCAGAAAGCAAGCAGCAATTTCTCAATATTTATTCTTTCTGCTGTCTTTCCTTCCGTAGAGATCTATTCCATGGAGAATTTTCTACTGTTGGCTGCCCAACAATTTTTTTCCCATAAATAACTATTACATATCTATCGTGTAGATCCATAGCCGCCGGTTACCCTAGCTGTCGCCGTTTTTCACCCTAACTGTCGTTGGTTCCCCTCTTCCCTATTGGTTTTATAAACGTTGTTGTCACCAATTCTTGCAATACGTAATTCCAGCCGTCGGACCTCCCTTCGCTGAAGAGTCGATCCCTGGATTCTAGTCTTGGACCTTCTTGCACGAGAGATGTCCTTGAGATCCTCGTCAAGGGTATATCATGTGGCAACCAACCGTGGATTACTACCAACCTCTCACCGGCAACCTCTCTCGACAATATTTCTGTCGGACCTCTGTTGGTCGGCTCTCCCTCTCACTGGAGATCCTTCTATGATGAGTGATGGCTTCTTTGTTGTCTCTCCCAGCCGAAGAACTTTCCCGTTGTTCTTCCCCGCAGGAGCTTCCCGCTATTCTTCTCTGCATGAGCTTCCCGTTGTTCTTACTTAGGAGGACTTTCCCGCAAGAAAGAAAGCTAATTTTTCCATTGTTTTTCCCAGTTGCAGGAAATAATGCAGATTTGTTCCTGAAATCCAGCTCTGCTTCCTGTAATTTCCTACTGCTCTTCCACAAAAATCCAGCATTAGTTCTTGCAGCCTGATCAGTCGCCGACCCTTTCTCCTGCAATATTTTTCCCTTCTCTGCGCAAGCATCACGAGGAGCTACATTTCCAGCAGCCTTTTCTTCTGTAGCTTTCTCTTTCAGCAGAAATCTCTGGCATGAATTGCTTTTTCTCTCTCTTGTGGAAATTCCAATCGAAAAGCCGCCACTGATATCTGGAGAGCGGGACTTTCTCTTTTCAGTGGCACTCCCAACGGAAGATAAGCTATTTTCCTAGACAGGTCTTTGCAGCAAAGGTGGACAAAGGGGAGGAGCTATTTTTTGCCATTCCCCCCCACACACACATGCAAGTTTCAATTGTTATTGCTTCCTGCAGGAAATTATAGAGTAGCGTCTTTCATCATTTCACATATGTGGATTGTGGAAACGAAGGGAATCTTGCTACAGAGGAGTTTATTATTGGTTTGCTTGCAAAATGACTTGAAAAAAGCTACTACAGAGGCAAGACTGGGTGTATCTTTGAATGGAATCCCAGCAGTCGACCTACATGCCATTCTCCGTCGGTTTCTTCCCTGCTGCCGGAAATCTCAATGCCAGTCCTTCTCTATGTTTTCTTTATCACCAAAACTCTCCCTGCAAACTTCTTCTTCGCAGAAACTCTCCTGTCCAACAACAACAGGGGCAACTGGTTCTCTCCCTATAAGTTGAATTTATTTCTCGCCTATTTTTTTATGTTTTTTTTTTATCTTTAAATAATTATTATGAATTGACTAATTGGAGATATGAGGTGTCATATCTTTCATTGTTTGTTATCTCCTTTTTATTGTTTTTCCTATTCTAGGATTCATGTAAGGATAAATTATAACTTCTTCTAATATCAATAACATAATTCCACATTATTTTGAACACTAACACCGAAATTTTCAATTTTTATACATATACTACATTTCCTATGCATGAAACAATGTATTAAACTATTTAAAAGTTAAAAAGTGGTATCTTTGATGTGATATAAACTATTTGAGTGATATGAATATAAAAAACAAAGTTTAGCGTTAGATATGTAATTACATATGAATTAGGTGGTATGTATGTAAATGCCCGATATATATTTTGTGCATCAGAAGTAAACGAGAAGGTGCCAGCAAACCTTTTCCAAAGAGCTTGCAAGCATTCTATTCTCTCAATTTTCCTTATGCCCAGGCAGTCAATATTGATAAAAAAACGTAAAAAAAAACTACGAAAAATCATACCTTCAAAGACCTTTGACCATTTGAAATCTCATAGATCAGCTTTACAGCATCATCAAATGACAGACCGACACTCGATGCATATTTTTCCAGTAAAAACTTGAACTCTTCGTTGCTCTTAGCATCTTCTCCAGGAGCGTTAAATTCAACAGTTTCCTTCAGTGAGGTGAAAGTTGAGTGAATTGAAAGGTAGATCAAACGAGGAACAAGAGATTTACGTGCAATGACCTTCCTCACTAAGCCGTCGTTCTCACAAGCTTGATGCTTAAACTGGAGATAAATACAAGATCAAAGAGCAAAAATTAACAAAAACTACATGTAATGAGCAAAACTCAATCCATCTTTATCAATGCAAAATCTGAAAGTTAGAACATGGCACTTTCCAACATTTCTTCTTTTGTTCTGCCAATATTTCCTGCACAAGGCATTGTCATCCTAGTCAAAGGCGTCCTTTGTTAACCTCACAACAATGACGGAACCAGTTGATATTTTTAACAAGTAAAAAGTAGGTGCCGCTGTCGCCATTGTTTCCTTTTGCTACCACTCTAAATAATGCATCCTTGGTTAACCTCACAATGATGACTAAACCAATTTATATTTCTAACAAGAAAAAGGTAGGCGCTGCTGCCACCATTGTTTCCCTTTTGCAGCCACTCGAATCTGTCACTTCTACCAGCATAACGTTAACTATTTGTAAGTGAAAATAATCTCTATAATTTGAAATGTTGGTCCAATCTGACTGGTGATTGAGTTTGTTTGAAAAAAAAATAATCTGAAATATTTAAATATTTGCGTATATATACCTACAGTTGGAATAAGCAATGAGAACAAAATTCAAATTCACTGTATTTTTAGCATCATGGTGTCAAGAGCCATATTGTCGCATATTATGCACCATCAGAGAAAATATAATACAAGCATAGGGCCAACAAGAGCTGCGTTCGGCATTGTTCTTTTCATTTAGCTGTGCTGTGCTGCATAAAATTGCGGTGTCATGCCACTTAAAACTGTAGTGGATAACTATTTCCAAAAATCAAATAAAGGTCGTTGCCCATGGTCATGAAAGTATGTAGTTGCTATGTAAAAAGTATAAAAAAATAAATAAATTGAGGATGAAATTAGAGTTACTAGAATCAATATAGTCACTATTTAAAATCTAGTGAATATTCTTATTAATTAATATTGGTTACATAAAAAGATGTATGAGATTTAAAATGATGAATGAGAAAACATGAATACTATTGTGGATGAGGTTAGAGCGAAAGTAAATCATTATCCTGATTCTTTTAATAAAAACTTATTAAGTTATGAGATTGATAGGGACTTTTGAATTAGTTTTAATATCAGTGACTTGGTATGTTTTTATTTAAATAGACGACAATATGAGTATGAGAGTGATTAATTATATCAAACTTATTTTGAATTATTATATTATTATATCTTAATTTATCATTTGTATAACCATTCTTATTTTATGATTTGATCTTTAAATGTTAACATTTTACATCTTACTTTGAACAATTTATGACTTGCTATATCAGGATATTAATATCTTACATTTTAACCAATAACTAGGTTAGTATGTTAATATGATACTTCATACAATATAGTTTGAATTAACTATAATACTTTTTATTTTACACAATTTGTTGATTTTGAAACATATGACTCAAGACATACATCTCATCACGAGGAAAATAAGTGCCCCATTACACATTTGCATAATTTTAAATTTTGTATGATACTTTCCAACAAAAGCTTTACTTTTACAAATCATATGCCAAAAAATCTATGAATGACTCTATCCTAATTGTATAAAAACTCTTCAATTGAATGCCCTAAAAAATTTTTGAATTCATAAACACCCTCACATATGTTTCAAAAACACTTTCCTTACACAGGATCATGTCCAATCCTTCCATTAAAATATGTAGTTGTATTGTATGAGTATACAATCATGATAAAATTAAGGGCAAACTAGATATCAAAACAAAATCAAATAAATAAATAAACTTGTTTGGGTATGCTTTAACCTAAAAATAGTATAAAATTTTCAACCTATCACAATAAGGACATTTGTATCGTTTATTGAAACAAATCTTAATTTGAATATCATCTTTAGAAACATGAAAACTGGAATGTAGTTACTTCAAGAAGCATTTTTTTATAAAAATTTCAAAACATTTTAATGATCTATTCGTCATGTAAATAAAAACTTATTTCAAGAAATAATAATAACTTAATATTTAAAGCTTTTAAAAATAACTATAAATCCTAGACAGATATATACAACAAAAGTATCATCTATTGGAAAAGAATCTAAGGCTTCGTTTGAGATAAATTCTCATCTCCGTTGAGTTGAACAGAACGGCAAAAACATTATTCAATGATGTTTGTTATATTAATTGAAAAATGCATTTCATTTGAATTCCAAAATTGAATCTAATTTCCTTTGGCAAGTTACCACAGCAAAATAAATGTGTACGGATATCAAGTATTTCATAGAATATTATACTATTGTTAATATACTTCCAGAAAAATAAATTTCTCCTCAAACTTACAAAATAAAATGTTCATATTGAACTTCTTTAACACACAAACAATGGGATTATATAGTTTACTGATAAAATAGCATGGTAAATCAACTTTCTGTGTGGTTTAATAAAAGCCTTCATAAAGCTATCGAACAATCAATTATATGCCATACAAGCCATGAAGAATGCAGTGACAAAATAAAACTAGTTTCATCATTTATTTTATTTTATTTTATTTTCTTATTCTACAAATTGCCTCTCAAAATAGATACTAATACATACCAAGTTCTCTCGAGAGCATACTGATGCTCCTTCAAAAGGTTCTGTCAGACAAAAAAGGGAGAAGCAAGTCAAAACACCTCCAAGACGTAAATAGTAAGAATCCTAGTGTAACATAATAAGAAAATAATTACCAAACAGTTCTAAAACTTCCATTAAAAAGCATGGTAAAAATATATAATAAAAAAACTTGGTTATTGAATGAGTTAAAGAAGGTTGACTATTTCAATATTGACTAACTACCTGAAAGATAATTTACATGAGAACTAGGAGACCACCAAGGTCGAAGCTGAAGATCTTCATTAAATGTCAAGGAATTTAGTCTCTTATCACTTGACAGCTCTAACAATTGCATTCCAAAGTCCAATTTTTCAAGAATGCACTACAAATATTAAAAAAAATTGTTAATATTACACCAATAAGATGTTGTTACGACAATATGTCAAGGGAAAAAGAGCAGAAAGGAAAAAAATTATGTGAGGAGCTCCTAACACAAATGCTGTCAAGGATGATTTCTTGTTGTGTCAAGTGATATTGATTATCTATATCAAGTAATTTTATACTTAATTGTCAATCCAAAAAATAATGATGATATTTACAGTAATTTTGAAGAAAAAAATAAAAAACTATGAATACATATACATAAAATATAAAAACATGAAAAAAATGCTAAATGCCATTTATCACAACAATAGACTACACTTAACCACAATTGCGCAAAGAGCACCTTAACTTCTTTTCAAAAAGGATAGGGTGCTGGTGCCACTTTTTCCCCTCCAAGCCACCAACAGGAAGCATAAAACCCACACCCCAATGCCAAGGAACCAGAAATTTGGGGGAAAAAACAACATGGTGGTTATTATTATTGTTCTAAATATAAAAAATAAAAAAATAAAAAAGCATGACTTTTCCATCATTCCACATTGAAGATAACCATGGTGCAAAGAAGCTCCACAACAAAATTTGAGGCGGCCCTAACCTTTGAGAATAATAAATAAGTTACCTCAGCTTCTTCAAGGGTAATTGTTTTCTGCTTCAGTTGTAAAATCCAATACTCAATCCTTGCAGTCAAATATTGATTTGAGTGCTCTAACCGCTCTTTGAACTGAACAAATTCAATCACCTGACCATGTACAATGGAAATATTAAACAAAAAGCCAAACATTCTGAAAATAAAATGCATACTGCTGAGCATGGTAATCATTGTAGAAATTGGATAGCAAAAATCCATCTCAAATAATTGAATTTAGCTTATCTACAACAGCAAACTTCAAATAAATGGGACAAAGTTAATATTACTCCTTTTTCAGATAACATGATAATGATGCAAAAGTGACCATAACTGGTTCGAACAAAGCTGCACAATGTTAAACATCAACCAAAAATAGTTGCCATGTGTATGCTGCATGATGAAAAACCAATCCTATGTAGTTGGGATAAATCTGCTAGATGATAAGAAAAATATCGCAAGATTTTGATGAAAAAGAGAGAATAGTCAGAGTACGGCTGCTCCAAGATAAAGCATAGAACCAAAGAGAAGATAAATCAACCCCGACATTAGATGTAAAGACTCTAACAGAAAGCCAACCATAAATACTTGGGATAAAGCTGACAATGTACCGGTGCTCCGATGATGATTGGCTGTTAAAATCTGAGGGTATAATATTCATTCAATTAATTAAATAGCTGTAAATGAAATATAAATTTAGAAGACTTAAAAAGAATTTAAAGGCCTATTATACATCCCTAACATTATGTTGATCTCCATATCTACTTCACAAGTTGAATCATGCGGACTTCAAAAAGAAAAAATGGCACGGCATGACATGAAATGGGTTCAAAACTACCCTAACCACAATGGAAATTGCTCAAATGATGCTCATTTCACAAAACCAACTTGATTGATTCATCCAAAATTTTAAAATCACATAAAAGAAGATTGACATTGTCCAAGGCATTGCGTGACAAAAAGGAGTAAAAAAATATACCAAAAAAGTAAGCAATCCTTGCTTTTTTTGTGAAATGGACGACACAAACATGTTCAGAACATCGAAATTACCAAAAAGGAACACTAATATTGTCATATATGCTGCTTTTTTCCATTATGAACTCTTCATGAATTGACTTGAGTATATGCAAACTATACATATTAGATACAAAAACTTTATAAGTTGATAATTTCTCATCAGCAATATAATACTGGAAAGAATAATTTGTGAACTTCCCATGTCTGCTCAATTGAATTTCACCTCCCTTAGAAATTCAAAGATGTGTGAATTTAGGTTTGGTAGTGAACAATCCCCTGGTTTCATATTATTTTTATCCTACTTAGTGAATTTCTCACTTAGTATACACACGTAATTCCTTGTTGTCAATCTCAAGTGAGGTGTTCTAAACTAGTGGAACTTGGGAGATAATGGTTAGAGGGAAGGAGAATGGGTTGTGATGATTCTAGATTTGTGTTAAAAGAACAGCTTTCCTTGAGTATGTATAGACCTTGATGCAATTCAGAGTTGTAAATCACTTTCTCCAAATCCACCACCTGAAATTCACAAGAATTAAGAATTTAACAGCACTGTTCAAGTCATGTATAAGCTTGTTAATCGAAAGTAAGTTACAATCTACTTGAGGAACATATAGCATAAAAGAGAGCTGAATATCTTTGAAACCATTTGCTTCTCCTTTCGCAAAAATCCTGAAGTGAAATCCATTGGCAAGTCTAACAAATTTGGAGTCGATGAACTCTTGATAGTTTGTGGCAGCATGAACATCTCCATTCATGTGATTAGAAACACTTGAATCTATTATCCAAGGTGAAACCTTCCATCATTAGCGAAATAGGAGTAGGACTTGATACATTGGCGTATCAATAAGTTGGTAGGCTGCTCAATTATGCTAAAAAAAATTGCTTCAAAACGTCCAGTTATTCCTTTGTGAAGAGGCTAGGGTCGATCGATCCCTTCAGACAAAGCATCAGCATGGGCCTTACTATCTTGGTCTTTCCTCCCTTGCTCGGGTTTCCAATTTGCAGATTTGACATGTAGTTTCCAGCAATTGTTCTTTGTGCGATCAAACTCCTTGTAATGTTAACACAAGAAACGATTCTTCTTTGGCTTCGACTCGTGGAGGGGATTATGTGTGACAAGGCAAAGCTTTCAGTGTTAGAAGACTCCACACTTCTTGCCATTATGAGCTATGTCCTACTTTCTTCTCTACTTGTGACTTCAGCAAAAGCTTCCCTAGCTGTAGGGAGGGGCTTCATTCCCATGATTATTTCTCTGACCTCATCATTGTTCTTATTCAGACCCAATAAGATCTTGATCAACCTCTTCTTCTCTACTACTGTTTTATACAACATAGCAACTTGAGAGCACTCCTTTACATAAAGTATCATACATATATAACTGTAACCAGTATTTAATAAGTGTGCTGAAATATTGAGTTAAATTTAACTTTTCTTATCGGAGCTCATGTAGTTTTGTCTCGATCTCAAACAACTTTATAGTGTTTTCCGTACCGAGTTGCTTCCTAAATTTTCTATGTTGACTTATGATGCAAAAAAAATTTCTTCAATCTTTGTTTCCATAGAATATGATCCTAAAACTTCCATGAATGATAGTTAAGATCAGCGAGCTCAGAAACTGTGTCATCTCCCTTGAGATGTTTCCCTTTTTCTTTTTCATAAATAAACACAAACACAGATTGAGACCATTGAAAGAAGTTATGACTATTTAGTTTATGATTTGTTATAAAATGGGGGTTTTTTGGATAGCATTCTTGGTTTTTTATTTAGAACCTCCAAAGTAGAGATAGACGTCATGTCGTACTTTGTTATAAGCCCTATGCACGTTTAATGCTTCATAAGGGGAAGAAGGAATTCTGGACTGCTTCTTGCTGTGATGCTAAGCCGCAGTTTACTACAGGAAATTTGGGACAGTGCTCAGATTTCAGTTTGCACATATCCAAGAAGATGGCCCTGCAGGGAGAAGATCACTTGTGGGAGAAGACTCTTGCAAGAGAAGATCTCTGCAGCGGGCAGCCTGCAGGAAACCTGGCTGGAACTTGGAGACGGCCATGTAGGTTGAAGATCCACTTTGTCTTGAAAGCTTGCAGGAAGGACCGCCAGGAAAGCCTGCAGGGAGGACCGCTTGAAAAGACAAGTTTGCACTACCGGGAGAGGGAGAATTTTGCAGGGCTGCGCTAGCTGCTACCAAATCCTACGACTGTTCTGGCTTCTGCTACCTGCGACTGATCTTAGAGTAGTTTGCAGAGAGACAGCTGCAAGGAAAGGAGCCAGTGGAGGGCCGGCAAGGACTGGAGGCTGCAGGGAGGGGCTCTTGCAGAGGAAGGAGAGTTGGGGTTTATTTCCAGTCTTTGATACCATGAAGGAGGGGAGAACATATTCTCTTTTTTTTAATCATCAAATTACAACTCTTCTTCATATATAATACGTTAGGGTGAGGGCAAACTTAATTACAACAATTACAACTAACCAAATATAAAACAAGTCAACAAAGAAAGAAATATAACCCTTCTTTGAGGATAAAAGAGAATTAAATTAAAATAGGAAACTCAAAACTCACACTAGCTATCATCCTCTCTCTAAACAAAGAGCGTAAAATCCTTCTCTCTACACACAAATGCATGCATGGATGCACATGCACCCTATATGTAATAAAAGAAAAAAAAATTGCAAGCCAAAAAGGGTGAAGGAAATAACATAGAAGAGAAAAAAAAAAAGAAACAAAAAGGGAAAAAAATATTGTGTGCTCCTTGCCACAAAAATCCTATTGCCTTGTCCTCAACCTTTCGAATGAAGGTTTAAAAAATGCAGCTAAAAAAACTCACAAAATCTCTTTGGAATGCATTTAGCGTGACAGTCAAAACTTCTGTGCGTATTTGCTAGCGCAATGAAAGAAAAATGTTGTAATGTTTGCGATGTAGCAGCTAAACCTAATAGAGCTGTTCATAACATGGTCCAAAACTTCAAATATAAGTAGTGAGTCGTGTTGCTCAAACACGGTAAAGAAACCTCTATCATATGTTTCATGCAGGTATCTTATGCCATCTTTCTTGACGTGATGGATTTAAAGACTATGTTTGAGATGTCTTACAGCACAAAACATGTGTTTTCTTTTTAGCATGGTAGGAATGCTTAGTATTCCTGTAGACGCCCCTATGCAATGGAGACAGGAAGGTTACTAAAATTTTCAATGAAGGAACCAACATAGCATCCAAGAATAACATAAATTATACTGGACTTCTATAAATATAACGTGAATAGTTGAAAAAATAAAGTGCAAAATATAAAATATAAAAATGAAAAGCAACAATCTAAATGCAATGTCTGTCGCTATGCAAAGAACATAAATAAATCTACAACGGTCTTAATAACTCACCAACGAGCATATATACAACATTTCAATGAATGCTTGAACTACATTACAAGTTGATTCGAATGAATTGAAAAGAGCCAAGAAAGAGTCCGTATGGGACTCCTAGTGAATTTGAAAACTTGTTTATGGACATGAACTTCTCATTGAACACTCAGAATGTAGCAAACAATGGAATGAATGTAAGCAAGTTATACTCTTTAAATACAGAACAAAAATCTAGATCAATCCCATTTGTCATCAGATCTGTACATGCAAGCTAGCAAAAGACAACCTTGTAAAAATTCAAAACAAAACTTGCACATATTCTAATGAAAAAATATCCAAGCAAATAATTAAATTTGAATGATTATCATGGTCTAGTACATTCTTTTAGAAGCATACATAACCCAAAAACACGCTCAATTACATGCAAATGCTTTATATTCTGTAAACTGAACACAAAGTTTATAAAAATAAATATATCCATATGCGCTCTGACAAATATATTAAGCGTCTAAACATAATGACTGTGAATACTATGCAAACTAAAGGAAATATGAATTCAAGCTTTCCTAGCTATGAGAACCATGCGACTACTTCAAAGATGCATTTCTTTTACAAAAATTGCAAAGTTTTTTTTTCAATTAAAACGAGAGTTTCAGCATATTCAATGATATTGTCGAATATGCCACAAATTCAATCCTCCACATGACAAGCATTTGAGTTATCAAAACTTGCAAAAGAGTGTGATACATAAATTCATATTCTTTGTCTAATACAACTAACCTCTCCTTACAGAATATGAATCAAATGATAAATATCTTTAACTAAAATTAAAATATCGGAATATCTATGATCTATTTATTAGAATAGCGAACTGGGACTATATATGTATTACAATATACAATATACAATACAAAGAAAATTAAAAAAAAATAATAGAAAATAAAAGGAGGATTTTCAATGCAAGATATAAAAACATATATCTCAACAGCACGTGTTAACCACTTTATGGTTTGGGTCTTTACAAACCTTAAAGTTTTTTTTTTATTTTCCATTTGCAAAAAGCCAGAAATGGATTTTTATGAAGAAAATTCACTTAAAAATGAAGCACTTTATATGATTACACTATCAGTAAAGATAAAATTGACATGGTCTGCAGAGCCGTGATTTCTATATAAATTCAACTTATATAATCATGGACTCGGTCTTCTACAAGCAAAAGTTAATAAAATCTAAAATAATAAAAGAAAATCAAGCAAATACCCCGATGATACTCTTGTTGATCGGAAAGTCTCAAACGGAGGGGTTTTCTATTTTCAAAATGTCCAAAATATTAATATAACTCATGTTGAATACAAATCAATAAAAAATTACAAACTATCTCAAAACAGATTATTAGAATGTAAAAATTTTCATGAGTAATTTACTACTTTAAATTGAACAAAAAAATTCATCCGCCCTCCACAATAGTTTATTAAAAGCAATAAATTTAAGATTAATCTAAGTTTATAAAGAATCAATATTGTATTATGCATACTTTTATGGTCACTCTTGAATAATATCACATTAGTAAGACCGTGACATGTGGCATCTCATTATATGATTTTGCAATAAAATAGTACTAGAAAAAAAACTAGATATTGAGCTCATGGCCAAAAACAAGATATCCCCTAATGGCTAGGCCTTCATTAAATTGTGAATCATAGAGTGCACCTCAAAGAACACAAAACGCTATCAACTAAGGCCCACTTACAATTGTCCTCTTGAAGAAACATTCAACCAAGTTTTATATCTCCTTCATCAGCAACGCAACCCATAGCTACTAAAAAGAATACTTTGATCAAATTAAGTTGGCCATCTCTTTTTAGTGAGTAGACTAGATCCCATGATAATTGGGGACAATGAAACAATGGGATCCCTTCACCATCTGCTCAAAGCTAAAGTGATAAAGTTCATCCATCTAAAATTAAACTTGCTAAAACTACATGTTAGATATACATACTAACCTTAATCAACAAGTTTCTTCAGTCAATAGAGATATAATTAACTATAAGAGCTTGCGTTTACAAGAGACCTAGAATTAGATCATGAAGTCCTCGTAAATGAGAGAATATTTTGAATAGTGTCTATCTAAGAATCAAATATCCCTCTAAAATTTTGACATGTAAGACAGATAAAAACACACTTGAGTCGGACGCGAATTTTCGAAGCCGATACTTTTTTACTTTACAAAATTATAGATTAACTAAGCCTTTAATTCCTTTCAGATGCTTTTCATTGAAAACAAGAAGGCATCCATTGCCTTCCAGATTTTCTTCTTGGACAATACCTGCTTTCCTAGTTTACAATCAGTTTCTATTTTCCTTCTTGGATCAGTTTCATTGCCTGCCTTAACTTTCCCACATCTTCAAAGACAATCTAGCTGCAATTATTCATGCAGTAAATTTAAAATTTCAACGATGGCCATTAAAAAACACTTGCACATGTACAATACAATATTTTGGCTTACTTAATTTTTGCTAATGTTATATAAATACTAACAATATTTTCACAGAAGATTCCATCACTATAAGAAATAGTAGATATTTTAGCAAGAATGATAATAGCGTTAGTGAGAGGGAAAAGACGAGGAAGATAAAAAGTGTGATATCAATCACTCAAGAAAGCAGAATTGTAGTATGATAATTAGTTTGCAGGGAAAACTGGTACTAAGAAGGCAAAGATGATAGACAAACGAAAAAACAGAAATATAGGCTATTTGTTATTTAGCTAGGGCATTCGCGTTGTGAAAGTTTAGCTGTAAGCCAACAATACAAAACACTATGGGCATCGAAGCAAAAAGAAGAAATGTTAAATAAAAGAAAATATGAAACCTCCAAAGGAAGTAAAAATGCTGGAGGCAAAAAATAGGAAAAAAATGCACAATACTGGGAATCCAATCAAAAAATGATTTACATATCATTTCATCCTCAAACAACAAATATTTAAAAATAAATTGAATCAACAATAAAATAATTAAATATTTATTATTACGCTTTTCTTTTCTTTTTAATTCTATTTTGATGTGGGCTTCCGGTATTCATTAAAAAAGTAAATGCACTTTAAATTTAAGAACACTGTCACACTTGTATCAAAATGTGGTTAGAGCTGGAACAATCAGTAGTCATCAGCATCAATAACACAAACACCATTACATCTAAGCAATTATTTCACGGAAAATAAATGAATCAAATCGTATATTTGAGAACTTTAAAGTTAAATTATAATCAAAAACACAATATTGAAGGCGAAGTGCACAATATAGCACAACATTAAGGTTAAACATCAACTAACATAACGGAAAAATCATAAAATGATAGAACCAAAACCATGTAATGCAAGTTAGAATTCAATATATGAGAAATAAAATGCTGCTTTCTATGGAGGAAACACTATAATCTGACATGCATGCATAAAAATCAGTACATAGAAAAAGAGTTACACAATTGAATCACACTAATGGACGTGGAAAAATATAAGACTAAGAATTCAGCTATCATGACGCTTTCAATTTCCAAATGAACAAACTTCAGTAAACCAGAGAGTTTACAACCAATGAAGTTTTCATAATAAATCCCATCAATGACAGAGCAGCAATAGTTTAAATTATGCCAATGGAATCAAGTTATCATAATAGGTCACCTGAATTTTAAAATGAACAGGACGCAAATTCAAGTTTTCAGTTGATTTTTGCTTTATGAAGAATGAACTGTGACCATGATAATCTAGAAAATTGGGTACTGAATTAAGGAAACAATTTTTGTTACCATTCAATTTCACAATGCAATAAGCATAAAATTTAAATAGAGAATAACTGGGACATAGAAATCGAAAAGGATTATTACAGTGATGATACAGCATCATACTTTGGAGTAATTACGATGGCGATAAGCCAAAAAAGTTAGATCAGCAGCTTCTCTTAAATAATCATCCATAAACTTGAGATAATCTTTTAAAAGAGCAGAAGTTTCTGAACAAAGGGGTGACACCAACAACTGCGGTACAATATGGTGGGATACAGTTTCAAATAAGATGTTCTTTATATCCAGTGTACCATACCTGAACAAGAAAACAAAAATAACATAGCGGCATTTCAAGTGCTGATGCAGCTATATAACTTGCTAGAAAGCTATACAAAAGATAAAATCAGCAGAGCCACTATTTGATATTCTGAGAATTTTACCATTCATATGCCAATGGAAGTGCATTAATGTACGAATATAGATGCACCAAAGACAATTTGTATTGCCAAACATATCTGCACAACAAATGAAGAAGGCACACGCTAATTATTAGGTAGCTCCAAAGAGAATGATTTCATAAACTAGAATGTGGCTCTAGTTCTATACAAATATAGATGAGCAAGATTGTAATAACATTTGACAGTATTTAAAGGACAAAAGAGACAAGATCCATAGCATAATAAGCAGTTCGTTGAGGCAAAAATTGAAAGATAAATATTCAAGTTTTTCTTAAAATGTTACTAAAATCAAAAAGACAAAACAGTTAGTAGGTCATCATTAAAAATAGTAATGAACCAAAACTGAAAAGACTACTACAACAGCTTCATGCCATCATTTTGCATCTCCTGTACTAATAACTTTGAAATTTAATGCAAGCCAAGTTAGAATTTGAATGTAAAACCATAAATCCCAAAATAAAAAAAAGTTTTAAAAAAACTATCTTCTAGGGAAATTTTGACAATCATTGAATTAAAAATTTTAAAAATGGCCACATATAGCCTTAAAAAAACCAGCAATATTTAAATATAAAACTTCAAAAGGTTCCCCTGTTTTGTACAAGGGCTTTCATTATAACCTGCAAAAACATTATTAAATTTAAAATAGTATAAAGAAAATTTAAACATAGATGTTAAAATATATAACAATAATTCTATTTTGCAAAGAGAATTTGTAGGTACAACGCATTTTAATTAGGTAGCTATGTATAATACTTTTCAAGTATCGATCATTAATTTGTGGCATTAGTTGAGCATTAAGGTAAATGAAACGATACGCTCCAGTTTGATATGATTTCTAAATAATGATGGGGCCCGCCTACTAAGCTTTAATTTTGTTACCGATTCTTTGATGGGGAATAATAGATCTTCTAAACATTAAAATAGATTCTCCTTGGAATAGTAGATCTTCTCAAAATTAAAATGTGTTACCGATTCTTTGATGGGTAACAAAGGATCTTCTCAGCATTAAAATATATTATTCACTCACTTTTAAGACAAAATTCAAATTCCTACATCTGATAATGCTATAGAATATTTTAATTCCATCCCTACTCCTTATCTTTCAAAGTGGGATATTATTCATATAAGTTATAGTATGGATACTCCTCAACAAAATGGAGTCACTGAAAGGAACAATAGACATATTTGAGGTGGTGTGCCACTTAAATCATTAGTTAGATGTCAAGTAGAGTCCTAAAACTTCAAAATCCACGTAATATTCTCACAAAATCCTACCAATACATAGCTCTTTTTCTTTCTGACTTACCAATTGTGATTTTTTGTTATTTTGCCTTTGTTCACATCCATGAACACCACATTAAACTTGATCCCAAATCTTTCAAATGCAACTTTCACCGTTACTCAAATAAAAAAGAATGCAAATGTCACTCTCCAACCACTAGGAAAATATACAATTTCATGGATATCACTCTTTTATAGAATCAATCTTATTTAGCGTCAATAATTTTTTTTTAGATAAAGAGATTACTCAACATAAAAATGATGGAAGGGAGTTCAAGAGTTGAACACTTGAATCATTTCAACGTTGTAACTAGTTAGTTGTGTTTTGCAGGTATCAAATTCAATGATGAGGATAGAGAACTATTAATTCTACCTTCATTATCGGACAATCGGTATGGATTGGTCGTGGCGGTAACTCTTCAGGTAATATAAAGTTGAATTTTGAAGAAAAAGTGGAGTTAAGGATGAATGATGAAGTTTGCAAGAAGGCAGCGAGCGGTGAATCTTCAAGTTTTGTGTTAAATGTTGAGAATATAAGATAGGATACGGATAGGAATGCAGGCAGAGACATATTCAAGGACAACAGAAGAATGTTTAGATCAAGAAAAGGAAATGACATATGTGAATACTAGAACTGCAGAAGGAAAAGTCATTTCAAGAAGGATCGCAAAGCTCAAAGGAAGGCTGGTGGGGGAGACCAAGACAAAAATCTCTCTACAAATATCTCCACAAGTGAAATCCAAGATGACCCCCTGATTTTATCCCTAGTCAGTATTACATCTTAGATAATAGATTCAGGAGTCCCTTTTCATGCATGCCCCAACAAAGAGATTTTTAAAAACTATACTCAAAGTGGGTTAGAAAATGTATATTTGGGAGAATACAAGGTCTACAATATCATAGAAAAGAGTAATGTTAATATCAAGTGATCAAATATAATAGTCTAAAAGCTTAGTGGAGTTAGACATATTTCAATTTAGAAGAGAAATATGATCTCAGTGAGCTAGTTGGCAAAGTCAAGGTATATGACTACTTTTAAAGATTATTCGTAAAAGGCGACCAGGGGGCAATGGTGATGGTTTGAGAACATTGAAAGCACCATTTACTTGATCAATGAGAAGACATAACTCATTACTATGACTGGAACCAATGTTGATGCAGGTCTTTGACACTATAGGGTAGGCAATATGAGAGAGAAATGTGTAAAGTCTCTACTTTCAAAAAACAAAATTTAGATTATGAAATTTTTGAATTAAGAGTTTGGTGAAGATTTTTTATATGGAAAGCAGAAGAAAATTTCTTTCCCCCATGGTGGGTCAATGGTGAAGCCAAAGAAGTTGAAGCTGGTATATACTGACGTGTGGGGTCCTATTCCAGTTCAATCCATTAGAAATTCCTACTAGCTTGTCACTTTCATTGACGATCACACCAGAAATGTATGAGTTTAGTTCTTACAATATAAATCTTATATATTTGAAGTGTTTAAAAAGTGAAAGACTATGATAGAAAATGAGACAAACTTCAAGCTAAAGTAACTAAGATAAAAAATGGGAGTATCATGATGAAAGGTTCAGGTAAAACTATGATTCAAAGGGGATCAGACATGAGTTCATTGTTCCAATAACACTATAGTAGAATGGTGCAGTGAAGCACGTGAATAGAACCATTATAGAGTGTATCAGGAGTATGAGGTTGCATTTAGACTTGCCAAGACAATTCTGCATCTTGAGCTGACAAACTTCTTACATGGAGATCTAAAAAAGAAAACATATATGGTGTAACTGTGAGTTATGGATTTCGAGAGAAAGAAGATTTGGTATGCAGGTTGAAGAAGAGTCTCTGTGGCTTGAAACAGACCCCAAGACAGTGTCACAAAAGGTTTGAAATGTTCATGTCAAACAGTGGATACATGAAGTGTCAGGCAGACTACTACTGCTTCATTAAAAACTGATAATATTTATATCTTCCTATTGTTTTTATGTGGACGAACTTCTGATTATAGGGGCAAATATATAGAAAATCAGAAACTTCAAAGAATCATCAAGGGTGTTTGAGATGAAAGATTTAATTCCAACCAAGAAAAATTTCGGGATAAGAATCAACAGGGACAAAATTAAAGGTACACTGAAGTTATCTCAGGCAGAATATGTTGAGAAGATCTTACAAATGTTCAATATGAAGAGGAAAAACTAATTTGCAACCCCCTTAAATAGTCATTATAAGCTATCTAAAAACTATCATCGAAATCCAAAATAGAGCAAGCACAAACAGGGAGAACTTGGTATCCTTTAACAGTTGAAAGTCTGATGTATGCTATGATATGTATGAGATCAGATATTGCACATGTAGTGGGAGTAGTCAGGAAGTACATGGGGAATCCAATCAAGCATCATTGGAAGGCACTAAAGTGAATTCTCATATATTCGAGAGAAATGATCAGCATGACATTTCATTTTGGAAGTGCAAGAATTGATCTACAAGGCTATAGGTTCAGATATGGTAGTAGATATAGATGTACAAGAAGTATAATATGGTATGCCATCACTTTAGGGAACACAGTGGTGAGTTGATTTTCCAGATTGCAAAAGATTGTAACACTTTCAACTACGGAAATCGAATACATTGCTATCACAAAAGATAACAAAGAAATTATTTGATTGTTGAGCTTTATGGCAGAACAAGGTAAGGTGCAGAGGGTTTGAAATCTTCATAATGACAGTATGGCGTTAATCATATGACTAAGAGTGTCATTTTTAATGTTAGGACAAAGCATATTTAGCCGAGGCATCACTTTCATCCGTTCTCTCATAAAAATTGGGTTGTTATTCTTGGAGAAGTTACACAACTTAAAATCATGTAAATATTTTTACTAAGCTGGAGTTGAAAATTGAAATTATGTTTGGCTTCAGTTTGAGATCGGGAAGGTTGAAACTATAACTGAGCAATACAACAGTACAAAACTATGAGGATGGCGTAGATCTTAAGAAGAGGTGTTGAGGTGCAATCAGTCTCCAAATGGGAGATTGTTGAGTGTGGAGTCTGTCTGCATAGAAGCCGCAACCAATAGGAAGCCAGCAGTAGCACCAATGCCTAAGGACCTAAGGAGGTGCTCAAGCACCCAAGGGGCACCTCGATGCCAAGGTCAGAGTTGCTCCCACTTACCTAATGGGTCCCTACGCGCCCAGATCCAATGAGGGTGGCGCCCAGGTTTCCACTTCGAGCATCAATGGGCAATCCATTCAAGCAACATTGGGAAACGATGAAGTGAATTCTCAGATATTTTAGAGAAATAGTCAACATGATGGTATAAAACTATGAGGATGGTGCAAAACTATGAGGATGGGGCAGATCTTAAGAAAAAGCGATGAGATGTAATCAGTTTTCAAGTGGGAGATTGTTGAGTGCAAAGCTTGTTTGCTTAGCAATCGCAACATGCAGGAGGCCAGCAGCAGCACCAATACCTAAGGACCTAAGGAGGCGCTTAGATTGACCAAGGGGCACCTAGGCGCTAAGGTCTGAGCTCCCAAGAACCTGGATCCAGTGAGGATGGCGCCCAACTGCCACTTTGAGTGCCCCCAAACTTGGATCTAAAGAGGGCAACGCCCAGACACCGATTCCGAGGTAAGACGACCCCGGATTCGTGACTTCAACCCAAGCGAACAAAAAGATTGTGCCTAAAAGAGGCACTTTGGTGTCAGAAGCAGTTTGTACGCAAACAAAGATTTAAGCCTTTATTTCACGAAGAATTATGACTCTCGCACAGTGGCCTTGTAAGGTTTTCTCTCAACGGAACATAGGAGCAGAGAGGTATGGGTTTCGCAATGCAAGTTCTCGTTTGATCAAGAGAGAAATGATTGAAATCATTGAAAGCTTCAGTGCAGTAGATTTGTCAATAATCTGAGTGGTGTAATTTTTGTACATTCTCTTTCATAATGAAATTTGTGTTGTAAGACTACGTCATTTTTTCCTGTTCTTAGGATTTTTCACGTTAAATCTTGATGTATTTCACGATGCAATTTTGATTTTTAATCAGTCAAAACCCAAGCTTTTCATCCCAACAGTAAGTCAGAACATGAATAATTCAAATGAGGATCATTTGAGAACAGTGAACAGAATCTTTAGATATTTGAGATGACCCCTGGATATGATTTACTATTCAAAAGATCTGAGAAATCATGAGATTAAGCTATACACAGATGCTATTAGATAGGAGAGGTAATTAAAATCTCAATCCGAGTGTATGCTATCAAAATGCCCAAAAATATTAATGCAAATAATTTCTGTCATGAATATAGAGAAAAAATGAAATGTTAAGGATATTACAAAACATAAAAATATTCAAATAAAATCATCATTTCAAACTCATAATAACAATTCATAAACCCTCCTAAATAATTTGTCAAAAAAAAATTAATATCATATCAGATGCACATATATGATCACCCAAAAACTTTTTGCCAACAAAAATATGGCACTTGTCCTCTTACTTACAGTGTATTCATGCCGTCAAATGGCACCACTAAAGAGAATGACTATGATTGAGTCTCTCTGACTAGGTGATTCATTGAAAAATAACTCTATTTGATAACAATCATGACAAATGGCACTATATTCCCCAATGGTCTAAAACTCCTAAGTGGTAAAATATAGTGCAATTAAAAGGGCACAACACCCTCAACTAGTTAAAGTCGACTTCAAATCGTCTTATCAGAAAAACTCTCACCCAGGTTTACTAAGTCACCTTGAATGATATAAACCATAGTTGTTGGCATTAATCTTTTAATAAGGTTGTGTTAACTATCTCATCTAGTAGTGACCAAGATAATCAGAGAGTACAAAAGCATATATCTTGATTAATGAAATATTGGGTTGTATATAGAAATCCGACAGTAAAAGTTATGTCAATTGTCTAAGACTCGAGGGCAGAATATCGAGCTATACACGTCACTCCTATTCTAAAGGTGCCCTGGTTGTACATGAGCAAGGATTTCGTGATAAGCTTACCCCACAATCGAGTAGAGATTCTATTATGGTACTAGTAATCTGTCTTCATAGTATATCAAAGAGCATTACTTTAGACCGGGATGCGAAAATATTCAGCCACTTTTATACCTTATGGGATATTAAGTACGAAACTTTAGTTCAATTCAATAGCTCACCCTCAAACAAATGGGCAGTCAAACGATTTAAACCACAGTTTGGAAAGCTTCATAGATATCTTGTGAAAAAAAAAATATCATGTAGTAGAATTTGGTTATCCCTCGAGTTGAGTTAGACTATAATCGTTCTGCTAGTCAGCTTACATCCCATTTGAGATTGTGTATGAGCGGAACCAATTAAACCTTTGGAATTAGTCCCGACACTAGCATCTATTGAGCCTAGCACTGATGCAAAAGTTTGGGTCATGGATATTCAAAACATACATAAGCAGGGCAGATAGAAAATTGCACCAAGTCCAAAAAGGCGACATGGTATAGATCGAACTAAATGAGCAATTTCATACAGGTCGTTTAAGAAACTCAAACCTGGAGTTGATGGCCTACTGAAGATTGCTAGGAAAATTAATAAAAATGTTTACAAGCATGACTTACTGGGAAATTATAATATTTCTGCTACTTTTAATATTGATGATTTACCATTGTATTATGAGGACCTAGGTGTTTTTGAAGACGAGAGAAAAACCTCTACTACTCGAGGAGAGTGACATGCATGCGGTAGTTCTTCATGGTACCTCATACCATGACTTACGGCTCCCCTGACTACAAGAATAATGAGTCTAGAGTTTCTTTTTTTATTTATTCTATTTTCAACTAATTTCTTTTATTTCTTTCTTTAATGATTCTTTTTTTTTTCTATTTTCAAATTAGGTTATTCCCTAATATGGAGCTTTTATATATTTTATATTTGGTTGTTTAAGAATCCAATCTTCTGATTTTATATAGTTTGATAGATTTTTCTTTGATTTCTGCTCTACAGAGTATTGTAGCATCTCAGGTTAGGTTTGACTACAATCGTTATAGTAGTCAACTCACAGCCCACTTGATAATGTGTAAGATTGGAGTCCCTTACACCATTGGAATTAGTCCTCATACTACCATCTATTGAGCCTAGCACTGATGCAAAAGTTTGGATCAAGGATATTCAAACCCTACATAAGCACAATTGAAAGAAAATTGCAACCAGTTCAGGAAAGTGACATGGTATAGATCGAACTAAATGAGCAATTTCCAACAGGATATTTAAGAAACTCAAGCCAGAGCTGATGGCACACTCAAGATTGCTAAGAAGTTTAATAAAAATGTCTACAAGATTGAATTACTCGGAGATAATAATATTTATGCTACTTCTAATATTGTTGACTTGTCATTGTACCATGAGGACCTTGGTGTTTCTGAAGACGAGAGCAAGGCCTCTCCCACCTGAGGACAATGACATGACATTCAAGAGTTCTTTGTTGTACCTCATACCATGACTTATGGCTCCCACGATTGCGAAAATAACATGTCAAGAGTTTCCTTTTTTATTTATTCTATTTTCAACAAATTTTTTTATTTCTTTCTTTATTGATTCTTTCCTTTTTTTTCCTATTTTCTAATTAGGTTATTCCCTATTAGGGAGGTTTTATACATTTTATATTTGGCTGTTTAAGACTTCAATCTTCTGATTTTATGAACTTTGAGAAATTTTTCTTTGATTTCTACGCTACAAAGCATTGTAGCATCTTCCTTTGGCAAGTGGCGTATGGATGTTCTTCGCCGCTACCTCGCCATTTCACCATTTAACCTCTGCCATCAGCTCAGAAAACTACCAAACTCTTTCGATTTGCTGTCCAACAGCATATATTGCCTCCTCTCCACTTCCAAGCATTGTCAACCAAGTATATTCTCGTCCCCTCGCTACTCCACAACCACATCCTCATTAGCTCTGCTTTTGAAACACCTTCTAGAAGCTCTAGAATCAAGTCACAAGAGCTTTTGATAACTCTACTTTTTAGTGAACCAAATACCTTGCTAACTAAAAGCTAGGGCAATAATAAAAGTTTGTGAGAAGATAGTTTCCTTAAATCCATATATATACATGTGTATAAGTGCAAGCAAATCAATGTTACAAAAAAGATGATGTTCAGGATATTAAAGTCATTTTGCGAGAATATTAATCAGATTTATGTAAATATGAGCAACAATATCAAATGTTGCATGAGGATTCTTGTGAAAAACATGTGTGAAATTTACTTAGAAAAAATTGCTAGCTATTTTTATTCATATGTGGGGTAAATATATACAGGGATTTTAATCCCTCTTAATTTACAAACTAACAAAAAATATCCAAACCAGAATCAGGAAAAAAAATAACTCTGAAAAAAAAATAAAGGAACATTGATAGGAAAGGAACAAACACTAAACAAGAGGTTTTTAAATTGGTCTCCAATCAAATCTCTCACAAAATCTTGAATAGTCGGACAGTCCATATTAGAAAAATCATATGAAACTTTTTAGGTTTCTACACTCCCCCCTCAAGCTAAGTCGTAGATGTTGTAGAAACCAATCTTGCTATTGAACTTTGAGAAGGTGCTTAAAGGAAGGGTTTTGGTGAAGACATCAATAACTTGTTGGAATGTAAAGAATAGCTTAGTTGTATGATTCCCTTATTAACATTTCGAGATGAAATATCTATCAACTTCAATATATTTGGTCATGTCTTGATACACGTGATGCTTGACATTACTGATAGCATCTTGACTGTCGCATTAAATATATAGGTCTATTGGAGGTACATCACAGTTCTCTTATCAAATTTTGAATCCCGATACTTTTCCAGATTCCCATAACAGTACTTTATATAATGATTTTGCACTGCTTCAAGAAACAACAACTTGCTTCTTACTTCTCCATGTAACTAGATTTCTCCATATGTAAGAGCAATAACTGGTAGTAGACCTTCTACTAGTTAGTTCCCCAGCCCAACTAGCAGTGTAGGATTTGACATCTTAATTTTTGGTTTTCTCATAAATTAATCCACAAACAATAGTTTTCTTGAGAAACTTCAGAAACATGGATACCAACTCCAAATGCTCTCTATTTGTGTTATCCATTGCAGTGTAAACAGATTTATATCTAATCATCCCAATTTCCTTTAGTAGATATAGAATGTATTTTCTCTGTAATACAATAATGTCTTTATTAGACCTTGTTGCTTCTGGACCTAGAAAATATCTCATGTTTTCTTGGTCCTTCATTTCAAACTTAACGACAAGCATTTCTTTGATTTAAAAATTTTCTCTTTCATCATCACGAGAAATAATCATATCATCCATATATACAGTCAATGCATTAATCTTATCTCCCTGAGTATGTTTTATGAACAATCTATGATCAACTTCACTTTAAAAATATCCATTGAATTTCATAGTTTTATTAAATCTTTCAAACCACGCCTTGGTGATTGTTTAAGCCAATAGAGAAACTTCTTGATTTTGCAAACTAAGTGTTTGTTTGAATCATTCCCATGTCCTGGTTGTATCTCTATGTACACTTCTTTCAGATCCCCATTTAGAAAGGAATTTTATATCAAGTTGATGTAGTCCTTATTCCTTGTTAGTTGCTATTGAGATAAATCTGATAGTATTCAGTTTGGTAAATTGGTATGAAGGTTTCCTAATAATCAATCACATAGACCCAAATGAAATATTTTGCAAGAAGTCTGGCCTTGAATCTCTCAACGCTTCCATCAGCTTTATATTTAATGTTGAACACCCACTTGCATTCAACTAGCTTCATATCCTGAGGGACTTTAATAAGAATCCGTGTGTCATTATGCTTTAATGCCCGAATCTCCACTTCCACTGCTTTCCTCCGTTATGAATTTGAATTTTCAAGAATTTCATGAATGGATTTAGGAATCTCCACACTATCAAGGTTAGATAAAAAGGCTCTATTGATAGCTTCCAATAAGGTACATACTCCTGAATTTGATATATGGTACAACTTCCTTGTCATCAGCACCAGAAGAGCAAGAAGATAACTCTAGATAATAGACTCACCCAAAATTTCAGGTAAATGAGAATGCAGAAGAGCAATTCTGGTTTTGCAAATTATCTTCCACCTGCTTAAGAATGTTTCCTTCTAGTTTACACACTATTCTTTGTTGTGAACTTCAAGTTGGGTTTATTAAATATCCTCAACAAGAGTAGGAGGGTAAGGTGGAAAGGAGTAGGAAGAGAAGCAAGTGGGTTGCTGTGTAGGTTTCATCAAGTGCATCAAAAAATTGATGTTCATTTGCACTCTCCCCGAACATTAGACTTGAGACAGTATGATTGAATTTCAAAAAATATGACATCCATGGAGTTATAATATTTTATGGTATAGAAGAGTAACAATTATACCCCTTTTTGTTTGAGGCATACCCAAGGAAAACACACATGATAGATTTTGGGTCAAGCTTTGTGTGGTTTGGTTGGTTATTATGGACAAAAGAGATACAACCAAATATTTTTAGAGAAAGATGTGATGAGAATGCTCAAGCATGAGGGAATTTTTACATTAAAATAAGGAGATGGACTTTGAATCTAAGAACCCTGTTTGGTCTTCTATTCATGAGATAGGTGGTTGTGAGCACATCTCTCCAAGAATCTTTTAGAATATTCTAAGAAACTATTATAGACCTAAATACCTCCAGGAGATGTCTATCATTTCTCCCACCAATCGCATTTTAATTAGGAGTCTCAACACAGGAACTCACACAAATAATATCATTGTTTGCAAAGAAGGGTCCAAGGATAGATTTGAAAAATTCCTTTTCATTATCAATTTTAAGAATTTGAATTTTGCATTGGAACTGAGTGCAAATCATGTCATAAGACTAGAAACTTTGTGCAATTTCAAATTTCTCCTTCACAAGAAATAATCAAAAAGTTCTAGTGTAATCATCAATGAAGAATACAAACCATATGTGTCCATTGGTGGTTTTCAATTTTGAAGGTACTCATATCATTATGGATGATAGAGAAAGGATGTGAGGATTTGTGCCAAGACAATGGATATACATGATGGCATCTTTCACCAATTGACAGATTTCACATTAATAGAACTAAGGAATTTATTAATAAAAGGATGGGAGTACAACTTCACAATATCAGGAAAATTAGAATGACCCGAATGAAAATGCCTTAATAAAACTTGACTTTCAACATACTCAGACGCAACAGATTCGGGATTATGAGAAGGCGATAATGAATAAGCGAATTGTGTGTTAAGGGAATAGTTTTCCTTGAGCAGATATAGACCATGATACAATTTAGCATTGTCAATAACCTTCCCCGAATCCACCACCTGCAATTCATAAAGAGTTACAATGAAACTTAGTAATACGGTTTAGGTCATGAGTAAGTTTGCTAATTAAAAGTAAGTTGCAATCTAATTAGGGAACATAGAACAGTGATGAAAGTTGAATATCTTTAGAGATTTTCACATCTCCTTTCCCAAAAATACTAGAGTGAGATTCGTGATTTTTTGGTAGTTGATGAGAGCATAAATATCCACAGTCATGTGATCAGAAGTGGTGTATTATCAAACTGGAAGGCTTCAAACTAGAACTAGATGTTTTCATTATGTACTTGGTCATAAACCCTACTCACGTTTAGCGCGGGAAGAATTATGAGCTAATGCAAGCTACAAGATTCCTTGTTCTTCTTCCCACAGGAATGCAGAACGCTTGAAGGATTCCAACAGTTGTTATTATTGTTGTTGTTGTTGCTTGTTGTCATTGCTTTTGTTGTTGTTGTGCATGTTGCTCCTGAAGAATTTTATCAAAGAAGTAAGGCCTGCACGGAAGGGCGGTTGAGGGGCCTGCAAAGAACCAAAAGAGATTATACTGCTACTGAAGAATTCAGACAAAGGAGGAAAGCTTGCCGGGAAGGGTTTCCGACCGAGGGGCCTGAAAGGAAATCAGAGGTGATTTCCGACTAAGAAGACCATAGGAGATTGCCTGTCGGAAAGACCGCATATTTCCAGTTAGGAAGACTAGAGCATATTTACAATTGGAAAGAGGGGAGTTTTTGCACGGAAGGCTGAGGAGATTTCTTGCCAATAAGACAAGAGGAGATTGTCAGGAGGCCCGGAAAGAAGGAATTTCCGACTGGCCGACATGCAAGCTGAGGGGTTTGAGAGGTTTTGGTGACAGGGAAGCTAAAGTTTTGCTTCAAGGCTCTCAACCATGTAAAACTTTCTTGAGAAAAATTGCTTGATATTTTATTCAAAAGTAGGGTATATATATATTTTTTTTTTCTTTATAAATGCCCCAAGGGCTAATTTTAATGAAATTGAAAAGATACATAGAAGTTGTATGAGAGGACCCAAAAAAGGTGTCCTACCCATATGATACATCAGACACTAACATCGTAAAAGGATGAAACATTGATAAAACAGTAAAAAAAACAAAACTTATATGAAATAAGCTGCTAGGCACAAGCCAGCTTGCTCTTGCCTCTGCCTCTAGTTCTAGGAGCGAAGATAGCTAGCAAATTGTTGAATGTCGTTCCATTACCCGAAGTTACTAGAGTATCATCCATTAAGTTCCAAAGCTGGAGTGTGTCTTCATTCTTCTTTTTCTTTCTAGATGTGTAAACCTCTCATTCCTCATCCGATGACTGACTCATCTGATTGGTGTGATCAACAGATTGTTGGGCATGTAAGAGAGAATGAGCCCCCAGCTCCTGACTAACAGTAAAAACATTCTGATTCTGAAGAGATGATAAGCATGTCTCTTCAACACCTAATGCATCCTGGGGATGTAGAGCTTCAATACAATCCCGATTATCGGGTCCAAGTAAACCATCTGTCAATATATCAGTCGGAAGAAGAGAGATAGTATTGTCTCTAGTAGTGGGAGGGGGAGGTGGCATCGTGTCAACCGGTGTTTCAATAGTCTATGGAAGTAGGGTATATATATTAAAGACAAAGATACAGAAATGTTTGTATGGGTGGGCCTAAACACCCAACTCACACGGTACAACACACACCAAAAAATGTAAAACATGGGTACATATAGAAATAAAAAGAAACAAAAAACCACACGATGGAGTAGAGCTGAATGGGTCATCCCAAATAAAGAAAAAGTATGGGTTATCCCAATCTAGTCTTGCCTCTGGCTCTAGTTCTCGGTAGAGATCCAGCTAGCAGATTGGTAAGGTGCTGACCATTACCCGTAGTAACCAAAGTATCATCCATAAGACTACTAAACTCTAGTAGATCTCTATTTTTCTTCTTCCTCCTGGAATTGTAAACCTGTCATTCCTCTTCCGAAGAATCCGCACGATGGGGTAGAGCTGAATCAGAAGGATTACCAACAGTAGTAGCCACAATATGTTCTACAATATGTGAAGTATGAGTTGTCGCTACACCGGATACTTCTTGAAAAAGTGTAGCTGCGAAGTTCTCTTGTATATCAGTCTAAACGCTATCATTTATAGGTAATAGTCTATCAATATTGTTTTGTATGGAGTTTGTAGGTGCCAGCATCGCATCACTCGTAGTTACAGTATAGACACCTCCTGTCTGGTAGTATCCTCCTTAGGTGAAACTAAAATGTCCACAGCAGTGAGGTTAAACCCATCCTTATTCACTTGAACCTTAGATTTCAAATTAGGATGAAGTTTGTGGCATTTAGCAAGGATATGATCAAACATCTTACAGTGGGTATAATATGGGGATTTGTGTTCCATGACGATTTGTTGCCAATAACCATTATGGGTTATGCTCAACCAGACTTCAATAACATCAGGTAAAGTAATATCCATTTCCACAAGTATTCTGGCCACCGAGGGTCTGGTTAGGTTGAAAGTAGGCAAATCTAGTTTCAAAGGATCCCCAAGGATGGTCTCAATAGAGTTTGAGAACCTGATGGTAAAAACAATGCAGCTTGAGACTAGATAAACTAAACCATACCGGTACAGTGGGAGTTTCATTATATGGGTCGAAATTAGGAGACCACTTGAGTAACTTCATTGATTTGTCTTCAATATTAAGATATTTCTTGGAGAAAATTCTGGTGAAGTCTTCAGTCACTGTTAGTTGGATCAACGCATGTCTTTTATCAATGAGTCCCACTTTTCACTTGCATGTTATCTTAAGATCATCAACACTCTTTCTGATAACATCCATAGGAGGGTGTCCCCACTGAAATTTTTCAATAACAGCAAACATAAATTTTTCCGTCATGGTAGAAATTTCTGATTCAGTGAAAAGATTGTTTATTTTCCACCTTTCCTACTTCCTTCTTAATAAAAAAGACAATCATATGTACCCTCACGAGATTCCATATAACTTGAGGGAAATCCCACTGCGGGCTCCACTTGAGGGTTACCCACCACGTGGGCATATGAGACTTTGTCCGGCTCAACCAAACAAGAAGGCGCCATCAAAGCAAGGAGAGTTGTGGGCATTAAGCTACAGAGAAGTTGTTGCGACAGGAAAAACAGTGAGAAGCTTCACGAAACTGAGCTGACGAGCAACTCTGTCGCAGACGGCGTGACGCCGAACTGGAGTCGAGCGGCTCTATCGCAGACAGAAGCAGGACTCGGATGTCGAGCGACTGGACTTGTATAGCAGACGCGGACGCGTCGTCGTCGAGACGCAGCCAAACACCGACGAAGCAGAAAGGAGCGGAAGCTTGGAGCGACAGAATCAATGGCGATCGTCATTCGAAACATTCGAAACCCTAGCAGAGGAGTCGTCCTCCATTCAAAAGTTTTCCAAATTGGCCTTCAATCAAATCTCCCATAAGATCTTGGATAGTCGGTCAGTCCATACTGGGAAAACCACTTGAAACTTCTAAGGTTTCAACAATCTGAAAATTTCTTCGAAAAAAACAAAATATCTTTTAACTATAATGGTCAGGTCTAAGAATGAAAGTCGCTAATATCATGGCATCTATGCATAATCAAATGCATGTTATGTCTAAGAATGAAAGTCGCTAATATCATGGCATCCATGCATAATCAAATGCATGTTAGGCCTTGACATCAATTCATGATGGGCCTATAAGGCCAATAAGATAAAAAAAAGTATGATACATCATTGGTATCAGGATTAATAGTTTGATGTAGAACTGCTTCATATTAAAAACTATTTGGGAAACATTTCAAACAAAAACGCCTACTGAAATTTAGAGCGAAGATATTAAATCCCAGATTTAGATGAAGAGAATCAAAATATCACCAACCAAACAAAATGCACAAATATTCAAAAAGATGTTCAATGCATAAGAAACTTACTTTCTAATGTTCAAACCAAACTCCAAAACTAGAATTGCCTCCAGTAAGTACCCAAAGTACCTTGTACGCCAATAAAGCTGCATAAAAACATATCAAGGATTTCAAGGCTTAAAAAAAATTACATAACATAATAAAATCATGTCACTAAATAGAAAAGAAGATTTGATGGCATCACAATGTAAGTAATTTCTTGTAAGAATAGCACAATGGAGAAAAATATTGGTGAAGGAGCAAGATGACTTGGAAAGCACTTAAATGAATATTCCAAAAAGCCTACAGGTTTTGCTCAAAATGCTGCTTATGGCTCTAGATAATTTTTCTTAGTAAAATATAAAATATTTGAATTTCAAAGAATCTAAGGCATGGTTTTGTTTTTGGCTAAGAAACACCCTTTAATTCCTTTCCAATCTTTGATAATCTGCAGCTGCTAAGTTTGGTTAAGTGGCTGTGTAAGTGAAACCCGAATATAGGGATGCAATTGGAGATTGAACGTAAAATATACTTTACATATATGTTCGCTAATACTTAATTGCTTCAAGCCTATATAATTCATTTAATTATTCTCATTTTTTCTATGAAACTCAAGACAGATGGCCAGACAGAAGTTGTCAACCAAAAAATTGAAAATCTTCTTAGGTGGTTCGTGGAAAAGAACATCCAATAGTAGGATACAGATCTTTCCATAGAAGAAAAAGCATCTTCTCCTAGTCAGAGAGAATGACGCGAAGTGTTAGTTCCTTGCCATAAATGATTGCAAAAACATTCATATCTTCTTATTTTTAATATTACAGATATTTAGATGGTGTCTTTTATGTCTTCTCAAAAAAAGACTAAAATTATATAATTAATATGAATTTTTATTAATGTACCATTAACAATTATGAATTTATTATCATACTACCCAATATTCGAATTCTAATGGTATAGCACCCAATCTAGTAGCTCACATAAGAGTTATCATTACTTGCTGCTGAAACAAAATATTCCATGAATATATTTTTAATAAATAACTCAGATTCAAACGCCTTTTTTTTACAAACTGGGTAGGGTCAATCAAGTTGAATCCCTTAAAAATAAATACTGCCCATAAATATGATCAAATCAAGTTGGTTTGGGTAAACCTAAGTTTCGAGCCAAAATATATGTCAAACCCAATTATTATTTTTGTCCAAAATTTGTTGGGGGTGTTCAATCCCCCATGCCTAAAACTAAGTCAACTATTAGTTAACTCATCTAAATTATAATAAAGAAAGAGAAATATTAGTAAGAAATGTCAGAATGACTTACCAAAAATATATGCTTCCTTGATCATAAACTTATAACCGTTGATTTTATGTCCATGTGTCCACACTTCAAATCCACAACCTTTTATTCTGCCTCCCCCACTCTCTCACTTGCACAAACATTGCTCCAGATGACTAGATATACTTTGAAATAATATGGACATTGAAAGTGGCTATAAACAGTCCAGAGATACTACATAAATAGCTGCCTTATTCAGAAGTTTACATCAATAAGCTCTTGTTACGTCAGTGTCTAACCTAAGAACAATTGTCTTTGTGTGACTAAGGGCAATTTAGTCTTTATTAGACTAAGAGCAAACTAGTCATTTGTCATTTATTATTGTTTAGTATAAATAGGGCTTAATAATTTAGGTTTAGGGTTATGCATGAGATTATTGTTAATAGTCTTACGTTTAGGATTTGGGAGATTTCCCACCTCTCAAATTGTAAAAATTGGGAGAGATCGTCTCCTCTCAAATTGTAGGTGTTCATCTTTTGTATTCGAGTTGAACGTTTGATGTTCTTGAAATAAATATTTGTTTGTCATAATTTCTGTAGAAAATCATGATAATTTCTGAGTCGAATCGTACCAATGCCTTATTCAGAAGGCATGCATCAAAATAAGCACCAAGAAATTTAACTGTTAAAATCCTGCATTGTTCAAAAGCCTTTAAACTCCATTTTGCACATAGCTAAGCCAACACTGAAACTAAGGGTCTGTTTGAGGCAGCTGCCACGGTTTGAAGAAACAGCTGTGAAATTACAACATAAGAAATGTTATTCAAAAAACTGCTTTAACCAACATAAATTTATTTTAATTTCAAAAAGTTAGACCACAGCTTTCTTGCAGTGAACGCACTTTAACAGGTTAGGTTGAAAAAAATAGTTTCTACCACAGAAATTTCTAAAAATCAGAGAGATAACACTTTCCTAAACAAACCTACGATTGCAGTCTGAAAGGCAAAATAGACAGAAAGCTTTCTCAAACGGACCCTAAACCTTCAATGTTAACCGGCTCTTAACTGTGCATTGTTGGTGTGACAACAAAGTTCATTGAGAAAATCTTAACCGCATTTATAGAAGATATTCTTCAAAATTTTCATTTACAAGCCTTGTGAGCTATAAAATATGAACTTATTAGGAGAAGCTCTGCCACTGACCCCCGAATCCCTTTCTAGCGTCTGTTGTAATAATATAGGAAATTCCCAGCAAGCCCTTAACATTTAAAATATATTCATAGTTTATAAACTAAAAAACCACCCATTAATCAAGGTTGCTTTCCAGCCAAAATCTTATTAACTCTACAACACTATGAAAATTGTAAGGATCATTAATCTCTCCCCTC
>NEWO01000548.1:360240-384911 GCA_003013225.1 Phalaenopsis aphrodite | reverse complement strand
AAAAACCAAAGGGAATTTCCTATTTTTTTCTGACCCAAGTATTCTTTCCACGTTTTCCTTGAACAGTGCTTAGTGTGTCACAAAGTCACACCTTGGTCCACTTATAGCAACCCAAACAACAAGCAAGCAGACATTTATCACCAGAAATAACTAGCAAGCCTCAATTAACAGATGCTAATAAACTAAGTTATTGAGATTATACAAGAAAAACCCAAATAAACATGAACAAGAAGCACCAATTAACAGTCTAAAAAACTAAAACAAAATCAAACTAAAATAAATAAAAAAACACCATCCTATATTTTGGAAAATGTCTAGAACAATACACTGTTAACAAAATGAAAACCCAGCCATACAAACAAACCAATCATACATGCCTACGTAAGTGACTGCAGCATCGAAGAGCTAAAAGCAACTTGACACAATATGCAACTCTCTAGCCAAATTAAGTGAACATTACATCAATCGAGATATAACATAGTAAATACTATAATACCAGATAAGGGAACATTTACAAGTAGATCTCTATAAACAAGTTGAATTAACTATGCCGCACTTAAAGTTCTAAACAATAATATCATAGTACCAAAATCATTTAATCCACTCAAGAATGCCACCATGATTAAAACTATAACAAATTCAAGAAATATACCATTTTTTAACACCTTCCCCAACACATTTCATATTACATAAATGGCAGATGGCCGATCAGTGACCACAAATAGCAACAGAATAGCATAGGCATGCTTATTATTTACTCGACCAACAAAACTTTTAACATAATACATTGTTAACAAAATGTAAACACAGCCATACTTTCTAACCAATGCAGTAATACATGCTTTCATAAGTGACCGCAGGATCGAAGAGCGACACATTATGCAACTCTCTAGCCCAATTAAGTGAAAGATATAACATAGTATATATTATAATACTAAATACGGGAATATTTACTAGTAGATCGATAAAAACAAGTTAATGATCTATGCCACACCTAAGTCCTAAACAATCATACCATATTACCAAAATCATCTAACCCTTTCAAAAATGCCACCATGATTAAAATTGTAACAGATTCAAGAAGTATAACATTTTTTAACACCTTCCCCATCACATCTCATATCACATAAATGGAAGCAGGACAACCAGTGACGACAAATAGCAATGTAATAGCATATGCATGCTTATGATTTACTCAGCCGAGGTTCCCATAAATATGCTAACAATATATCATATTCGTAAGGCAAAAGTACTTTTGTATGGAAAACAAGTAGCATTCAATTCGTCTAACATTAAGGGCCCGTTTGGGGCAGCTTAAATGTGCGACGGTGTTTTTAAAAACGCCGCATAGTGTTTGGCTATCGCTTTTGGCCTGCGTTTTTCGAAACAGTTTATTTGAATTACACTACACGCAGATCGCGGGTATATCCCTGCGATCCGCGTTTGGGCTTCATTGTTTTACTCCGCTGCCCTCAGCGCGCAGCCGACCCCGAAGCTTCGAACATACCGCGTCGATCACGCCGTTGTCGCTCCGCAGGTAACAAAACTCGTTTTCATCGCTCGGCTCCTCCCTCTTTTCCCCTATTTCGCCGAGGGATTTCACTCGATCCATCTGTTTGGAAGTGTTTGGTGGTTAAAAAACCTAGATCTGGTTTGGATATGCAAGTAGATCCGATAAAAATGTAGATCCATTGTTATTGTGATATGTTTGAAGCATCTAGAGGGTTTTCTTCTTCATTCCCCATCCCTACCTTTCTTCGAGCAGTGTTTATTCCGAAATTTATTTTTTCGTCTTTTCTGCGTATGGTTTCCATGCTATTCAAAGTTATTGATTCGTTAAGGGCATTTTGTGAGTCTAGAAGATATTGATGCAATGCTCTATTGAAAGTTGAAGCTAGCAGTTATTGCTGCAATGCTCTGTCCCTTCCATTTGGTATTAAAGTTGGTTTATATTTTGCTGAATAATTTATAAACTGATAAACCCCAATACATGTCATCTTAACTTCTCCATCTAAACACAATTTCTAGATTGCGTGTTATTGTGATTTGATTCTTTTGCTCTGTCCCTGCGATTAACTTCATGCTTCTTTCTGTCTTTGGGACCATGCTATTTTTATTATGAAGATTTATCTAAACTTTGATTTTTACATATATTTCATCTTACCTATGCATTAGGTGTGTTTTACTTTTTTAAAAGTAAATACAGTTAAAGTTTTTTTGTGATTTGAAAGATTTGGTGAGTATAAATGTAAAAAATAAGGTTTTGGTATTAGATATGTAAATGGTGTGCACTTAGCATTTTATTACCGAGATGGTGAAAACATGTGTACTTCAATGAAGGTGTTACTATTTATGCAACTTAGCATTTTTTCCTTTGATGAGACCCCTTTCTTAAGTTGTATGAAGGTGTTACTACTTTTCCAAGTAGGTTTTTTAAGAGACTATGATGATGCCATTTGGGTTGTTGGTTAATAATTGGAAAGTTGGGTGAAGAAAATAGGTTTTATGGTCTATGGTCAGTTGGGTTGTTTTTGCTAGCATTGGTTTAGAATTTCTAATATGCTCTATTTGTTACAAATTTTAATTGGTTATTACTCAAATACATGTATTATAATAATAGATAAAAATTAAAATAAAAAGTTTCTTAAATGATGCTTTTATGAAAAGCGCATATATGTTTCACACATAGACCAATATATATTTTAATTCATTATGTTTTATGAATTTTGTTTTACATATGCATATTTCATATCTTAAGTGATTCATTTTCAACCATAATGTCATCTAACCATCCGTTGATATGACAGTAAAAGATGAGTAAATCTAAAGACTCTGGTTCATCTGCTATGTGAGATAGAGAGACTGTTAATATTTTTTGTGATCTATGCATAAGGGAGGTGGAATTGGGAAATCGACCCACAACTTTTTTTAATAAAGAAGGTTGGCATAATATCACAATTAAATTCAAAGAAATAACTGAGAGAGATTACGATAGGATGAAACTAAAGAACTAATGGGATCAATTAAAGAAGGACTGGAAACTTTGGAAAAAACTTAAAAGGGGATCAACTGGATTGAGATGGGACCCAAAAAAGCGGACAATTGATGCACCTGAGGAATGGTGGGCAGAAACGTTAGCGGTAATAACATCACTAATTCAAGTAAATTTTAGAGACATGTGTTTGGAATATTAATTAGAATTTTTTTTGCGATTACAGGTTGTTCCAGGGGCGAAAAAAAATTCAAATTTACTGAAACTGAACCAGCTTTGGAGGAGTTGGATGGCATGTTTACTGGTGTTGTAGCAATAGCAACCCATTTTTTCACCCCTAATGAACAGAGTGTTACAAACCTATCAGAGGATATAGAGACAGAGCATATAAATGATTCAGGAGAAGGTCCCGGCTAAATCAACACGGATATCCAATCCACTGGTGGAACAAAGCGCCCCCGACCTACCAAAAGTAAAAAAAGCTTTGCATTTGTTAGAGGTTCCATTGAGACATTGATTGAAATTTTCAAAAACAATTCCAAAACTGCGAAGGACAGCACAATTCATGAGTGTGTTAAGATCCTTAATACATATCCTGGCATTAAGGAAGACCGGGATATGTATGTTAAGTATGTCAAGTTGCTAGGGAACTCTACCCGGAGGCAGTTCTTCGAGACCTTAGACCCAAAATTTTGTCTTCCTTACTTGCGCTCTTTTATGAAAGATTGAATGCTATATATGTAACTTCATTGACTATTTGTTTGATGGACGCTTACTGTCTTATTTTCTATTTATGTGATGTACTCGTTATGCGTATTGTATTTCTTTCATCCTTCAATATGTTAGCTACATATCGAACTTTGATGTTTACATATGCAAATATCAATGAAATGTGCGGCATGTATGAAACTTTCTTCATATTTATATTGTATGAAGTCAAATTTACATGCACGTAATCTTTGTATATTGTTTACTGATATTACATAACTATTTGCTATCTGGTTTAACAGTCTACCTTTCTTCCAGATTTTATATTATGGAGAAAGGACAAATTAATCAAATTCGCATTGTTACTCTCACCCTTACGTTGTTATACCATTGCTACAACGCATATGTTGATCAAAACCCATGCATGACGTCCAGCAATATTGGAGATAGATGGATCGGAGAGTTATTGTGTGGTCACCCAACACGTTTTGCAAATATGTTTCGTATGACAAAAGTCATTTTCCTTGACCTCCTAAATGAACTTCAGACCCTCCACGAACTTCAAGGATCATCAAGAACAACATCTAGAGAGGTGTTGGCAATAACACTCTACATTTTGGCCCAAAATGAATCGATGAGAGGAGCTATGGAACGGTTTCAACATTCATCCGAAACCATAAGTAGATATTTCTCAGCTAGGTTGAATGCACTGGTGAGTCTGGCCGGTCAAATAGTCAAACCAGAGGACCAAACATTTCAGTCTATTCCCACACATATTGCGAATGACCCTCGTTATATGTCATTCTTTAAGGTGCTTCCCACATTTAAATGTTAGTTAATCAAATTTCATATATATGATCTTATTATTGATTAATTCATTCATACAAGGATTGTATCAGAGCTATTGAAGAAACACACGTCGACGCACGTCTTTTTGGCAAAGAGAAAGTTGCATACATTGGATGATGCGGATCACCAACACAAAATATAATGGTTGTTTGTGATTTCAATATGTGTTTCACATATGTTATGGTTGGATGGGATGGTAGCGCACACGAGAGTCGTGTTTTCAAGTTTGCTACTAGCAACAGAAAATATGGTTTCCCTTATCCACCAGCAGGTATGACAATCATTTTGAGCTTTTGACCATCCTAATTACTTTAAAATTTCTAAATGAAAGAAACCCTTACTCAGGTAAGTACTACTTAGTAGATGTCGGGTATACCATGCAAAAGGGATATTTGAAGCCCTATCCAGATATAAAATATCATATATCTGATTTTGAGAGATCGAGCGGGGTTGCACGAGGAAAGAAAGAAAAGTTTAACAAAAGACATTCATCCTTGTGTGGTGTGATCGAGAGATCGTTCGGGGTTTGGAAGAAGAAATGGGTAATTCTACGTGATATGCCAACTTATCCATTTACAAAACAAGTCCAGATTGTAGTGGCAACAATGACACTACACAACTTCATTAGACGACATCATTCCAGGACAGATGCAGAGTTTGTCGTTATAGAAGATTCATTGCAAATACCACCCGAGGCATTTGAATACCACGTTGGACATTTTATCCCATAAATCGATATAGATTCACCTGAGTCACAAACCCCAGATGGTGAAGGCGCTTCAAAAATGGCGGGTTTGAGAGAGAAAATAACAAATGACATAAGCCATGGTATTTAGATTTGATTAAATATTATGTCTTTCGATTATGTTTAATTATTTTCGTCATATTAAACATATGCTGTAGATGACATCTAAATTTTGGATTAAATATGAGTGAGGAGAAAAATATTTATGGGTGTTTATTATATGTTGTTTGTTGTTTAAGCATGAACATCCAAGTTGGTATATATTTCATGTCATGGATTCAGATTGCTTGGGGCACACTGGTTCATTTCAATTATCTGTATATATTTTTCAGATTGCTTGGGGCACTTCTTTTTTCCCACAATATGTTGCATCCACTCAACCTTTCAGCTGTACTAGTAAGCAGTTATACTTGAGATGAAACATATTATTTTGTTAGCAGTAGGGGACGAATTTTCAGATGTCCTTGTTTGTCGATGATGAATCTGTGTAGTTTTAAAATTGTTCTCATATGGTTTAAAAATTGAAGAGTGCATGGGTAAACGCAAATAAATATGCTACCACTCATGGTGTCCTTCGTTTGTATGAAATTTTTTTTTTTGCACCACATTTGATGGTTCCCCACTCTAAAATCCACTTTTGATAAAACTATGGCTCCAAACAGCTTATCAAGCATCTCATTGGTAAGTTGGATTGAAAAAATGATGGGGTATGGTTGCTATACAAAGATTGTTTTGCTGTGGTTGAGCTTGTTTAGTTTTGTATGTGACCAAGGTGGATGCAAATATAATTTTTGAAGCTTGGTTACTTGAAGCTTGGTTTTGGATTTATGTCGATTCTATTTAACTCTGTTTGTGTGTGACCAAGGTAGATGGTATCAGAACCGGGCAACATTCGTCGTGATGTGATTTTACATTTTAAAGTCAATATTGTCATATTTTTCCTTGTAATTTTAACATGTTATTTTTTCTTTTTTTGGGTCTTATTATAATCCATATTAGTGTGTGATTGTGTAATGAACTTTCATATATGTCACTATGCTTATTTGATGTAATCAAAACTTTTTTGAGTTATATAAATATTATAAAACTTTTTTGCATTTTCATTTCTTGACATTTGAGAAAATAACTTTCTGCTACACAAATTATTCATGCAACTAAAAAAATTTCCAAATAAGTTGTTTACAGAACGCACTAGCCAAACAATTAAACAATCAATTCAAAGCAGGGGCAAAATGGTCAATTTTTCAGAATCAACTGTTTTTCATACTCACTAACCAAACAGTCAGACAGCTTATCCGGATCAGCTGGTCATCAGCTGATTATCAGGATAAGTTGTTTATCACCAGAAGCTGGATAAGCTACAGCTGCCCCAAACAGACCCTTAAGTCATCAAGTTATACTGCTATAAAAGTAGAAGTACCATAAATTTCCAGTCATCTGCCCACCTTTTATGCACATAATCTTTGAGTATAATGACAAGTTTATTTCTCCCAGACTTGAATACAATCAATGATTAACATATTTTTCTCTCTCAAAAGTTATGGAAAGCAAAACAAATATCTAACACAATGGTAACCTTAGAAAAACTGATAAGCCTTGTAATATTTTAACAACTGGTGTGTTTTTAGCAATTTTTCAAGCAGAACTAATAAAAGCATCGGTGGAAAATATAATATTAAATGGTATATGATTACAAACCATGACAAGGGCGCTGCTAGCCATATGTAACAGCTCTTCACCATGCATATTCTCCTGAGGATCCAGATCGCTTGAAAGTGCAAGGTTTTTACAATACATATCCACCATCTTTATAGATGTTTCCTCCAGTTCTTCAAAAATATCCAGCAACCGAGATAAATAAAAAAATGATACCAAATGAATAGCTTAGAAACAGTTAACACAATATAATGTGCAGACTCAAACAGCTATAAAGACATAAAAGAGCTATAAAGTTTACCTTAATAAAAACATCTACTGAGAGATTCTTAAATATGAGAATAAAAAAAAAAGCAACTCCTCGTGATTGTAAAAACAAGGGGATATAAATTATCTGATGGTTAAAAGGCTTACTTTAATTATATGTTGTCAACGATTTTAAATATTCTTCCCTTTGGCTAAATTTAGACATCACTGAATTACATCTATAATAGCTGTGAGATGTAATTGGTAAACACGATAAACGCAAAAAATAATTTGCAGGCTCAATAAGCTATAAAGACAAAGTATAAAGTTTTCCCTATAAAAACATCCACCGAAAGCAATTTCTAAAATATAAAAACATATCCGAAAAGCCAAATACCTCTATCAAGAAATATACAACTTTCAATGAAACAATTATACAATATAACAAAGAAGAGAGAAATTATCTGACGGTATAAAAGCTCATTTTAGTTATATATGGTCAAATATTTAACATTATTCTTCACTTTCACTAAATTTGGAGAAGTTATGAGACAGTTTTCAATGATTTACATCTTTCATAGCTTTGGGATGCACTTGGCAAGAGTTTTTCACTTCTGCAGATTGTTTCAATATAACTCAATGGCATGGCAAGTTCACATATGAAACTAGTACCAGCTAATTACCTCGAATAAGCAAGAATGACAGATAATAAAACAAGTTGTAAAAGAAGAAAGACAAAATATTATAATTATACTGGTAATGTTGTATGGATTTAAGTGCTTACAGTAGAAAATTCATTCAAAATCTTAAGTGCCAGTATAAATAAGAGTGTTAAGACGTATGGAAAAACCAAGAATAGTTAGATTGACATCTATTAAAGCTAAGGTAAATGAAAATAGCATGTGATTTAAATATTGACGGAAAGAGTGTTTTCATTTCCGGCGCCTTTGATGTCTGTGGTTTCATGATAAAAAAAGAATTAATTGCATATAATACAATGGATTTCTCCTTTTGCAATCCTGATTTTGTGTGTTGTAGCTTTGTTTTTATGTAGCTTTTTTTGGTAGCATTTAAATTCATTCTTGCTGTAAAAAAGCTAGATGATTCAAAATTATTTCCCTTTTTGAATTAAGAATCATTACTGCAGATTTCTTTTTGAATGATCCTTGTAATCAAGTTGTATTAAAAATTTAAAACCCCATGCAATTCGTCCAGGTAATTGAACAGAAATTAAATAGACAATTCCTCATTTAGTTCCCTCTACTCCCTATAAAATTTTAACATGGTGTCAGAGCGGAATCACTGCTAAAAGAAGATGAGCTACAATCACAAGGAGGTCCAGGCTGGGTTAAGCAAATATGTGAAAAAGATCGAATCTTCTACCTCCTTAAAGAACTACACCATGAATTAATTATCCAAAATGGAGCACTCACCTCTTCAAAATACTTCTTACAAACTAAATGGTAATACCTTCTAATAGTCTTATGTTGCTCAAAAGATTATCAAAGAGAAAAAAAAATGGACAGCTTGATGGGATCACTGGATAACCTTGTTAACATCTATATCTATTTCACGAATTGAAGCAAACATGAGTGACAAAAATGACGGTTAGCAGCCATGACTCCAAGTGAATTGGTTTTGAATTTATCTTGAACACAGTCCAATTATTCAAATGTCCATTTGCAAAATAGAATGTTAATATGTCTGAAGCATTAAAATTGTCAAAACAACCTCCACGATTAATTAAACCAAGTGCGAAAAAGATGAGGAACAATGGATGCAACATCGCCCGAATAAGGTAAGGATTACCTCGAATGCAATCATGATGTCTCCTGTTCGCAAAACAAACTACTTCGATGTGTCTGGATAAAGGATCTCTTGCATAAATAAATTGCCACCCAAGAAAAATAGAAGAAAACAGATGCAACTTCAGGAAAATTGGCTTTGACATTCCTTGACCACATTCAAAACTGCCCAAACATTGCTCATTTACACAACAAACAATGCCAACGTGTATGGAGCATCAAATAACCAAGGAACACTTGCATGATGCATCACCAAATTGTCCCCTAAGAAAAGGCGACAAATGCCTAACATTTCGCACAAGACGGATTCAATCCAATGGTCGCATATTCGTAAAAAGGTATCTATCAATATATCCAAAGAGTTGGAAATACTAGAGTTGTTACTTATGTCCGAACAGACGGAGGATTGACCACTTATTTTCCTATTTTAGTTGGATAACATCAAGGATCGGCTTCAAGCCCATATCTTTTTTCTTTAGTTATGGATGCTCTAACAAGGCATTTACAGGAGGATGTAACTTGGTGTATACTTTTCATGGATGATATCCTTCTTGTGGATAAAACTAGAGAAAGAGTTTAACAAAAAACTTTAATTATGTAGGTCTACATTTAAGTCTAAAAGCCTTCATTTGAGTAGATCTAAAATTGAATACATGGAATGTAATTTTAGTAGTAATAGCTCTAGTGGTTGAGTTGTAATTATGGGCGATCAAATAATTAAGAGATGTGAATGTTTTAGATATCTTTGGTCTATTGCTCAAAGTGATGGTGATATAGATGGGGAGGTTATTAGTAGAATTCAAGTTGGTTGGTTGAAGTGGAGGAAAGCACCGGACCTATTGTGTGAAAGAAAAGTATTGTTTAGACTTAAAAGGAAATTTTATGAGAAAGTGATGAGACATGCAATGTTTTATGGCACAGAATGTTAGCCTTTAAAAGAGAAGCACAAAACAAAGTTAAGTTTTGCTAAGCTGATAATGCTTAGGTGGATGAGTGACTTGACACATAGACAAAATGCAAAACGAATCAATCCGTGAAAGGTTTGGTGTAACTTCAGTGGCAAACAAGATTAGAGAGTCGCGTCTTAGATGGTTTGGTCACATAATCATCGACCATCTGATGATCCGATTAGGAGAACGGATTTTTTAGATTTAACTTATGTTAAGAAAGGTAGACGCAGACCTAAAAAGACTTTAAAATATTGTATAACAAATGATTTTAATCTATTAGAATTAAATGAAAATGACACTCTATAGGATATAATGGAGAAAAAGGATTCATGAAGCCCACCTCACCTAATGGGATAAAGACTTGTTGTTGTTATTGTTGGAAATACTTCAAAAAACCCCTCCTAATCACCAAATCAAAGACAGTAAAAAATGATGAGCAATGGATGCAACGTCGTCCAAGTTAGGCACAAATGCCTCAAACAAAGTCAAAATAGTTCAAACATCATCCATTCACAAAACATATTGCATCAACGCATCCAAACTTCAAAATTACCCATGAATGACACCCACATTGCCTGAGTTACCGCATGAGTGAAGATCGAATAAATTATTCATGATCCATACAAGGCACAAAATTCAAGGCATTTTAATGACGAGAGTTTAAGAACTCCATAAAAAAATATATCCTTTTTAAGAAATATATATATGAATTAGCATAACTTTAATATTTTTAATAAAATTAGTATTATTATTATTAAAAAAATTCCTTGCCAAAATCAAATCCCTTTATCCCATATAGCCCAAATCTCCGCAATTAGGCACATGCATCCCTACTAAAAAAAAATATGCATCCCTACTAAAAAAAAATAAGTAAAAGTAAAACTAAAGCCAACTCCCAACCCCAACATGATGCTCGCTGTTCCGCTTACTTTTCTTCCCTAGACTTTATCTAATGTGAAATACCCAATGACTTGCTCATTCTTACCCTTACATTTTTACTCAAGACACGTAGCTCACCAGACCCAGAACCCACTCACACATCCCTTCCTCCATATCTTATCCTCCCTCAGCAAGCTGCTAATGCCAACAGACTTGTCACCGACATCAGTTGTCATCATCCTTTTCTACTCTCAAGTCAATTCCCTCACTTTCTCTAAGTAGAGAGAACACAAAAAACTCTCCTTTCTCTCTAAATAAAGGAAAAACCCCCAAAAATCCCTTCCACTTCTCTATCTATAACACACTCTCGCTCTCTAAAATATATCAATCAATACAAGATGGGAGTCTAAACAAAAATAAAAGAGAGAAATGAGCGTGTACTTTGATCTTGCCAAAAGCTGGTTGGCTCATACTCATCATCAAAGCTTCAGGCAAGAATGTATGAGAAAATGTGACTCCAAAAAAATTCTGAAGTTTTCATTGCAATGTGTTTAATATTAGAAGTAAAACATGTGAGCATTTTTTTAGCGTGGTGGCAAACTTGTATACGACCCTACAATACAATGGATAAAACTTGTATACACATTTCTTAGCATGACGGTGAAATTCAAACTATTTGTTCGCATTGTTTCAATGCGACAAAGAAATATTGCAAGTTTTGTGCAAGTATACAAAGAACGAAATGAACATTCCTCAGTGCAATGAGATAAATACTACAAGGACGTTACAATGCCAACCATCCAAAACCTTTCGATGAAGTTGGAAAGTCCAAACTCCTATGAAACCCCAGTATCTAGGAAAGAAGCCAGGAGAGATGCACCTCTCATTTACTTGGTGAAGACATCATCAAATGCTGTATATTAATGGTTACTCCGCCCAATCTGACATACACTCAACATATTGTCAAAAAATATTACATAAACTAACATAAGTATTTTGCTCCAAGAAATGTGTAAATATATTGAAAATACACACTCTTTTTTTTTCAAATCAAACACAACCTCATCAAATTACTCATGCTCATTGGTGAACGTCTCTACAGAAAGGGAAAAGACCTAAATCTCAATTAACATATTTGATCCTCCACCACAGAAGGATCAGAGACAATAAGATAAGCTTGAAATTCATTTATCCCAAGAAAGAAAAAAAAACATCTTATCTCTACATTTAAATACATTCATTAACACGTTTTTCAAAATTTGTGATGTCATGTTCATAAAACACAATCATAAATGCCAATACATCAAATGTTTTGTCCCAATGATGAATATGTTGACTTAATATAACAACCTAACGGTTCATTCTCAAAATAAAGTTCTCAATTTATGAATTTAAATACTTCAAATACCACACCCCAATAATGGTCAGGTTGACGTAAAATCCTAACTAAAATAGTTCTTTCTCCAAACAAAGCTATCAAATTATAAGCATCACTTCAGATGATACACTCTTCTAATAATCATATTGAAAGTGAATCTCAATCGAAGGAAAATAAAGTTCTCAATTTATGAATTTAAATAAGGGTCAGGTTGACTGAAAATCCTAACTAAAATAGTTCTTTCTCCAAATAAAGCTCTCAAATTATAAGCATCACTTCAGATGATAACACTCTTCTAATAATCATATTGAAAGTGAATCTCAATTGAAGGAAATTCTATTTTCAAAGGACATGAAATCCAAATGCAAATCAACTCAAACCCAAATCTAGTTAAAAATATTAAACTGTAAAAGAAGTTTATAAAATTCTCATAAAATTCAACGATATTTTGAAAAATCTACTACTTAAAGCTAAAACTTAATTTGTTTATTCTCTGCAATAATTTTTTGAGTGATAAATTTAAAACTAAACCAAACACACAATGAGCAAATGACAAATGTCAATGGTCACTCTCAAAATATATCATGCTATTAAAGGCATGGTACATGTCCTTTAACTGCTTGATTTTGCCCCTAAATGAATGGTCCATTACAAAATAGCACCATTATATCATATTTACGACTGAAGTATAGATTTTCCCTAATAGATTGATTCCCTTTGATCTATGAATCATAGAGAGCACAACAAGAGCATGCATAAAGCTATTGGCTAACTAAAATAATTATAAAATTTTTTTCTTATACAACACCTACCACAAGACTAAGATTTTGTTGGAACAACAAAGCCCGTAGTTGATGTTTGTGATCCATCAGTTCGGTTAGGTTAACTATTTCATCTGATTAAATATAATAGTATTTATGACAGCTTGAGTGCATGAAATCATAGGATCTTGATCGAGTTTGTCATCACCTCCATCATTCATTTTATGCTAAAAATTGAGTTTTCTAATATAAACTAAAATCACTACCATTTAGCATTTAGCATTTTTTTAAGTTGAGGATCTTGATTAAGCCACTCAATAATGATATATCAATATAGAGAAAATGTTAAATGGAGAGAGCGGAACTAGAGGAAATGATGACAAACTTAGCAAAATTAACAAGGTAAGAATCCCATAGGCTTGTGTATACTGCTAAATGTTGAGTTTTCTAATGTAAAATTAAAATCACTATTACCATTTAACATATAGCAGTATACACGAACCCTGTGGGATTCTTGCCTTATTATAGAGTGGCTTCAAATAAGTCTTTTATTTATTGAGTTTAAATTTGAGCTAGCTCGTTAAATATTTAAACGAGCCAAACACGAACCAATTCGAACAAACAAGTTTCAATTAAGTTGAACACGAACATGTTATTAAAGAGCTCTTTCGAACATGAGCTAAACAAAAACAATAAAAAATTTAAACGAACCAAACACGAACAAGCCTTCAGCTCACTCAAGCTCGACTTGTTTACACACTACCCGGTTAATGGCTTCCCTCAACAAACATGTGGGCACACAAAACTTACTCTGGTGCAACAGATAATCATCATCTCTGTAGTATGTGATCCACCCGAGGGTGTATCACTATTTTGTGCAATCTTGATAAAGGCACCAGAAACTTGATCTGCGCTCTAGCTAATTGATTGAGTTCTTAAAATTAGGTATTATTACTCCCAGAGAATTCTCACAAAAGTATATGTATCGTTTCGGTAAAATAGGACTATTGAGTTCGGATTATCGATCTCACATAGAAGCGAGGCAAGAAATTCCTTATATTATGTTCTAGTTTACTATGTTCAGGTTTTAGTTTGGAATATCATTAATGTGATTTTTTTAACTACTACTTCTAAATACAACTCTAAATCTAGTGTTAAACCTAATTAGATAAATTAATTTGGTAAATTTCAAGAGGTAAAAAATACCTTTCTTTTGTGATTACATAAGTGGATTATAGGATCTAATACTTTGAATTGTTATTGTGGCTAGTGACAAATAGGAGTATTCCTCTTCTTTAACCTTTGTCAAGTGCAAAAAAAAGTTTGATTAACCTAGTATTAATTTCTAAACCCCTCGATTACATTGATTATGATTCTAGTCTGTCACCCTAGAGTCTCCAATTTATACCCTCAATTTGGCTAATTTAGTTTTAATTCATTAAAGCATAGATCAAATTGGCTAGGATTCTAGCCCGCCACCCTAGAGTTTCCAATTTACACCCATCAAAGTCTATTTCCATATCTATTGGCGCTGCCCTCACCCAATAGTGCAATGCGGTTCTTCCTAGTTGTTCATAGCATAGCTCTCCTGAGTTTTTATGGTGAACATATAATTTTAACAGTTCATATGGCTAGTACAAAAAGTAAATGAAGTGCGGAAAGAAAACCATCACATAAAAGTTTAAAAATCAATTCTAAAAGCATCCTACACATCCTACAAATCTTACTTATTCAACACAAGAGAAGGGTAAAAGAAATCTACTCACAACTCATGAAGAACACCATAGAAGACATCATCCTAACACAAATGAATCCACTAAATATATATTTACAACAAGTACAAAACATTAGATAACAATATACTTAGCTTTTCCCTCTTAAAAAAGATGCAAATTCCTCCAACAAAGCCTCCTGTTGTTCCTTGCAATGTTGATATAATTCCCTTAACAATTTTCTCTCAAAATCCCCTCTTCAATCTCTCGAGAAAAATGTAAAAATGTATATTTCTTGCTTCTATCTACAACCTCTTGGCCTTCCTGAAAAATTTCAGGATCTCGAAATGCCAAAAAGTGTTTTTCCAAACATCTTAAATCCGTCAAATAACTCTACAGGTCGTGCTGAAACCGCCTCGAATAGTTCTGGCTCCTAGGCACTAGTCTGTGGAGCCATTGCGCCACCTTCTCTGTTTGTGACACCATCTGACGCCTAAGAGCCCATCTGCGGCGCCATGGAGTAGTGCCTAGTTGCCAGCTAGGCGTCAACCTGTTGTTTGCTCCATTTGCCTCCTTTTCGCTCTGTTTCCGCTCTAATTTGCTCCAAATCTCCTATCTTTTATACCTGCAACAAAAAAATGAAAATATTTTCCTTTATAGTGTAATTTTATCAAAAGTAACTGTTAAGTATAAAAGAAAATTAGCATACTACAAGACATGTCAGTATGGCACTATGGGGCTCCTTGAAAATGTCCACAAATTTTCCTAAAATCCTTTTTTGTCATGTAGAACTCTTTCACGACCTCAAATCCCAGCCTTTATACTACATAGAGGCAATCAATAAATGTTGACGACTCAAGTAATCAGCTACTCAATTCTGACTTCCAGTTTTGTGCTTGAGCATGAACTGGAATAACGCCAGTAACTCAACCAACAAAGCATGTCTACCCTTCAACTTGCTCTGGCTTTTCAAGAATCTCTGCGCCTCATGATCTATGAATAAAGCAAACTAGTTCTTCAAAAGGTAGTGGCTCTAGTGTTAAAAGACTTTCACAATTGATTAGAACTCCTTGTCCTATGTCGATACTTTCTCCTAGACTCATTTAACATCTCATAGAAGAAGAATATAGGGCATCCGCCGTGGCTCAACACTGTTCTAATTTCCAAATTAAAGGCATAACAATTCATGTTAAACACTTGATTGAAATCTGGTAAAACTAACAATGGGTCCTGTTCACCTTCTTTTAAGAGTATCAAAACTGGAATGGGATGTCTCTGTCACATAAAACTTCTCTCCCTTCAAAAGCTCAGTCAAGGGAGCTATAATGGTTTTGCAGCTCTTGATGAATCACCTGTAAAATGACATTAACTCCAAGAAATGACTTAGTTCATTAAAAGACTATGGTGGTGCCTAACTCAGGATCGCCTCTATCATTGCAGGTTCCATCTGAATGTCTGCACTGAATACAATATAACCCACAAAACGCCGCATCCTCAAGAAGTGGCATTTCTTCAAGTGCGCATATAGCTTCTTCGCCCGCAAAACCTCGAATACCTGCCTCAAATGCTGCAAATCCTCCTTGGAACTCTTGTAGACAAGGATGTAGTTGAAGTAAACAACCACGAACTTTGTCATGTAACCCAGAACACCTAATTCATCGGCCTCTTGAAAGTGTTAGGTGCATTGAACAATTCAACTGGCATGGCAATCCGCTCATAAAACCCATCACTTGTCTTGAAGGCGGTATTCCATTATCCCCCGACCTCATTCTAGTCTAATGATATTTTTGTGCGGATCAATCTTGGAAAAGACTATAGCTCCAACTAACTATTTCAATAGGCCATCCAGCCAAGGGATGGGAAACCGATAGTTAACAGTGATCTTGTTGATAGCTCAACTATTGATGCATATCCTCCATGAACTGACCTTCATGAGCACCATCAGCACATGAACTATGCATGGGCTAGTACTCTCTCACACGAATCTCTTAGTAATGAGATCTTGCACTGGCCTCTATAACTCCTTATACTCCATTGGCCTCAATCTATATACAAGCCTATTTGGCAACACTAATCTTGGGATAAGATCTATGGCATATTAAATACACCTTAGCAGTGATATACCATATGCTATGTTGTTGGAAATCACCTCATGAAAAGTCGGCTAATAGTGGTTGGACCATCTCTTGTGGATCTATCTCCTCCTCATTTCCCTCTAAAATGACTAAGGTCAGTGTCACAAGGGCTTCTCAAACTGAATACACAATAATGGCACGTGGGACCTCTGGCTTATTCCTTACTGGTGTAGCTGCATAATCCTTGATGGAAAATAGAAAGATGTGTTCCCCCTCCTTTGTGTATGTGTAAGTGTTCTTAAACCCGTCATGATGCATCTTGCAATCGGACTTCCACGGTCTCCCCAATAGGATGCATAGGCATCCATGGGCAAAACGTCACACCACACATGATCCTGTAGTTGATATCTAATGAAAAACTTTACTAGACACTGCAGATAAACTCATATCTCATACCCTTTTTGAAACACGTCAGAAAATAGGGCTAAGAGTGTTTATATGTAATCAGATCAAACTTCTTCAACATGAAAGCGGAGACCATGTTCTCACAGCTTCCTCCATCAATAATGAGGCTGCAAACTTTCACTCTCACTATAAATCTAATGCAGAAGATACTGTGCCTCAACCACGAGTGATCCCTCTACGATTCCTTCCACAAAACTTTTCTTATCACTAGCATTTCCTCTTCATCTCATTGGGCTGGTATTCTTCCCCTTGATCCTTCATTGTTTCTTCATTACTCACTTCCTCCACAGCACCCTGTTCGGTGAAGGACACTACTCTGCTTGTCAGGCAGTCGGAGACGATATGGCCAAATTCATGGCATCGATTTTTGTGTTGGAACCATACCAAGTGCACTGGTCTTCTCCGACTTCTTCTCACTTTGACCTGTCTTATCAATTCTCTGTCCAATCCTTCCCACCCGTCCAGGCGTGCTCATGTTGGGGACTTCAACTGTAAGGGATTGTTTGAAGTGATACGGGTACCTCTGTTGCCTCTGTTGTCTCTTTACTTTCAACACTAAGGTCTACACATCTCTAAATGTCCAGTAGGTTTGCCGTGGGACCACATTACTAATTGCGGGCTTTAAGCCCCATTAATATTGAGTTATGGAATATCCTGTCTCATTCAGCTCACATTTCAAATTGAGCTGCATTAACTATGTTCTCCACTAATAGCTCCTATTGTTGGTAGTAGAGTTTCATAAAAATATCCTAGTGGTATTGCGAGGGTAGATATTATCGCAACAGCACCTTCTTCATCTTCTTTCAAGAAGTGATTTTGTCTCGCCATTCCCTCTATCCCTCCTTTTCCAAGTTCTCCCACCACAGGAAAGCATACTACATCAGCTTGATGGCAGCTAGCTTCACTGTTCTATCATTGAAAATGTCCTTGTACTCAAATATCTGCTCAATCATTTGCATCCACTCGAGGAAATCATCTGGATTCATCCTCCCATCAGAATCTAAAAGGTCTACTTTAACTCCCAGATTTTGGTGCCCTCCAGCAAGCACTTCCATTCTTGACCTCTTCTGATACTGAATTCAGAAACGCCCCGGTCGATTCTCCTCTTCATTGAAGTCATCCTTACAAAAGGAGTTCAGTGTTCTTCTAGCTCTCCTCCCCAGTCTCACTATTACGGTCAATGACCTCACCAATGGTACTTTCCTCAATGGCCTTGTGCAATTATAGCACTTGACGGGGTATTCATTGTATGTCACCCAGAATAATATCTTACTCAGGATCCACCATCCTACTCAGGTTCAAACTATTGCCTACTCGGGTATAGGGTTAGGGTTTTCGTGAGGATAGTCGGAAGGAAGCGAGTGAGGTGGGAAAAGAAAATTTTTGGCAAGTGAAGATAGGTTTGGATATAGCGTATACCAAAAACTCTAGAATGAATCTAGTGTTAGGCTAGCTCTAATACCAAATGATATCAGAGCTAACCCATACTGCAATGAAAAAAAAAACAAATATTATAATCCGATGCAAATAAGCATAAACAAGATCACAACAAAAAGAAAATATAATAAGAAAACACAACACAAATACGACAAGGGTGTCATTTGGAAGATGGTGAGGGTGGACTGTTAGCTGGAAGGGTGGTGAGAGGAGTGGTGAAGAAACAGTCATGGGAGGAACAGTGAGGTGGGCCTATAGGTTGAGGACAACGAGATGTAAGAGGGTGTTTAATAGAAGGGGAAAACAAAGATTGGGTAGCAGTTGGTTGGAAGGAAAGAGTAGCTTGTGGTCGGCTAGAAGACGGAAGACTAGGAGCAAGTTGCGGCTAGATTGAGAAACATGTTGTTGGATGGGATGGTTTGCGGCTAGAGGGGGAAATTTGTGGTTGAATGGGGAAGCAAGAAGTAGGTTGGGACACATAAACAACATCTTATACGAGTTGCAACAAGAGCACCTTCTTGTCTTCGAATATAACCTTGAAGGGAACCCTGTAAGCTGATGGTTGTCCTAACAGGAATCTTAAGCAAAAAAACTGACCCAAAATACACAAAATAGTATATAAATACTACTAGGTGACAAAGGATTGCCCACTCCTTTTGGGTGGCAACTCCCAACAGTAAGGAGGCTAGTGGACCGTTCATGTTTCCAAGTGGAGTGGCTACAAATCCTTCTCATGGTCAGTCTAGCCTTCACTGCCAAATCAGTCGCAACTATGAAAATTATCAAATTAGATAAAATTCTCACAAAAATGAGGGTGAAATTTTTTAGTAGTGTATAATAATAAAAAAAATTAATTTTCAAATCCTATATATTTTTGCCAACTGTACTAGAAAATATTTCTCTTTCCATCTTTGGTAACTCATATAAAAGGTTATAATGATAGTTACAAAAAAATAAAAGTAAATAAAAGGCTAATATTATATATATATATATATATATATATATATATATATATATATATATATATATATATATATAGCCCAAAAATTTGAGCAAATTTTATAAGATGAACATGAGGACATGACAACTGGGTCTCATATCAAAGAGCCGCCAAATGGCGCCAAAAAGAAGTTAAATAAGTAGAACTTGACGGTTCATGAAAAAAAGTTATCTAATAGTGTAAACCAAAATAAGCTCAGGTAAGCATTTCAAGGTCAGCATCAAGATGTGACACTTAGTTTTCAAACTCAAATATCCACCACTAAAGATCCCAGTGGAAGTGAAAAAAGTTCGAAGTACAAGGCTTCACAAAAAAACTTAGCTCGAAAAAGTTATAAAGCTTGAAAATAGGTTTGCCTCCAAGAATTCATCTTTGATGAAACATGTTGTCGGCGATAAAAAGTAGGGTTGGGGGAGTTGCCCGTAAGAAGCTGTCGGTCACCGGAATTGAAATCATGTCGCCCGCTTAGGAAAGACGCTTTAATTTACATATAGATTTAAGTTTAAAATCAAATATGAAAATCAAACTGACCTCATATTTTTCATAGTTTAAATAAAAGAGCGTTTTACCTCAAACTATGTATCTATCCCGAGATACAAACACAAGACTTGAGGAAGAGACTTGATCAAATAAACCAAGAAATACATAACGTTTGTTTGGTCTGCGAAACCGTTTTATTTGACGACAAATTCCCCTATTTAATATGAAAAATTAAATAGGGTTTATTTCAAGCTGGGTTCAGAAAAGCTTCCTATAAGGGTAGGAAGGGCAAGCCCTTATAGTTAATTACATCTTAAATGACCGAAATCATTTAAGAATACTCTCGATAAAAAATCAGGAAAAATTATCTTCAAAGACTCCAAAAGAATGGACTTTTCAACGAAATCAGACAAAGATGTGTGAAAGAGGAATGACTCAAGTTTGGAACATTTATTACAGAATCCAAAAAAAGAAGAACTACGGGATGTCACAGATCCAAAGGAGATCCTCGGTGACTTCCCAGTCTACCATATGGTTTGGCTTCAGTTTTGAGAAGAAATTATTCAAATGTTTCATCCTGCCAATTTTATTTAATTGGGGCTTACATTCGTGTGAAACGATCGCATAAACGGCCCGAAAGATGTGAAAATTTACGTTGTAACGAACGAAAATCTCAGAATCCTAAAACGAGTTAGGTCTTAGATCGTACAGCAGAGCAATACAAATGCCTAAAGAAAAGGTTGAGGATTTATGTTGCGTTAGGCGAACAACCTCAAAATCATATGGATTATCGTTTTAATCTCTAGGAAATGAACGATTTAGCTGAGGAAGACATGTTCTGCTGTTGAAGATGGTCGTGTTGCCCGCCGCGCTAGTACCGAGCTCTTTGTCGTGACAAGTTTAGGTTTTCTAGAGTGTCTTGTTATAATGTTAAATCTGGCGGCCCTATGGTTGTAGTTCTTCAGATATTTTATAGATAACATGTTAAGTTGTACAGTGTGTAGTATGATACTAGGGTATGTAGCATATGATAAGCAGTAGAGTATGCAATAGAGAAAGCAGTACAACATGCGGTGTAAAGAAAAGTAAAAGGTACGGTAGGTAGGTGATTATAAGAGAATAACATGTAAATATAACACAAACATGTATACCTGGGAGATTCGTTGTTCCTTAGGTGTAATTAATGCAACAGATACAAGCAATAATATTTGAGGAAGCAGGCTGAAATGTTTTATATAAACGAAAGCAAAGAAACATGGTCCAAAAATCTCGAGAAAGATCGTCAAAAGACTCACGATAAGAGAAATGCGAGAAAACCGATGAATCGACAAATCGATTAAAATTGTAGAAAACATGGGAAAATCCCAAAAAGAGATCATGAATGCTTTGTTCAAAAATTCCAAGGAAAATATATGAAAAAGTCCAGAAAGAGGGGGACCGCAAGCACTCGGGTCGGGGCTAGGCTCAACTATATATTAGTACTCGAGGGTCGTCGAAGGCTACTCGGTCACCCGAATGTATAAAGTCTGTCACTCAACTAGAAGGGTGTCATGTCGAACCTAACTAAAGGGGGTACTCCTTAGCCTAAACAGGTGATCAACATGTGGACAACCAATGTTTAAAATGTATTTAAAATTTATATTTTCAGCATGCATATAGGTTTCAAACATGCAAAAAGTGGACTGTATCAATTTTTGTTTGTAGCGAAAAATGTATTTTTGTTTTGAAAAAAATGTGCATCTTTTCTCATCAAATTTGTTTTTTATCAATTTTGAAAAGTAGTTCTTCACGAGTCGATCGCGCTGTCGGGCATAAGGTTACCAACAACCTAAGAAGGTTCGGGTCAACTCCCGCTAGTCTTATGTCGGTGAATGATGCTAACATCCTACAGCTCACTGGGTTCCTGAATTGAATCATGATGGGTTCCTGAATCAGATCCCGATGTTGTAGGATGACATATCATTCTGCTCTATCTCCGGTGTGTCTTTGTCATCAACGCCCTAAGCCCCAAAGCAAAACCAACTTACTTGCGACCTTGTTTGATGGTTTCACGTATAGCAAAAGGCAATACGTGGACACTTATATATCGGACATAAGCATCAAAAATCGAACCAAGAAGCAAGAAAAAAAGAACAAAAATGGGGTGAGAGAGAAGAGGGACTGATTCACCTAAAACATCGAAAAGAACGAATGATGAATCAGCTCTCAAAACTCGTGATGAAAAGACCTGAAAAGGAAAGCCCAAAGATCCTTGAAGCAATCTGAAATGGTATCATTTTCTCACGTTTTCATAAGCGGATCAACCCAAGTCAATGTGACGGTCGCACACATGGCTCTACCACTAACTACATGTCCACACACACCCGAGCCTGCACTCAAACGATATCACGATTTTACTGTCAAACTCCAGAAACATCCTTTATGAATTCAATTTAAACCAACCGCATGCTTCCCTGAAAATGAATTTTTAAATTCCACAACTCGAACAAAAGGAAAGCATCCCAGGGACGGCAGCCATTTATACTTCCAAAATCACGCCAACATCAAATTCGTCCAATTCCAAATGTAATCAAAAGCTTCATATGTTAAATAAGCCTAAAAACATCTGGCTAACACCACATAAACGCTCCCAGCCAAGCTCAATACAAAGAGATGAACAGCAGCTAAGGCTCTCGGCCAAGGCCACCCATAAGGGAGGCAAATACTAAGACTCACCGCTCAGGCAACCAAAAAGGAAAGGGGGAGCTGCTAAGGCTCACGGCCGAGGCAACCCAAGGAACAACAAGTAAGGCTCACGGCTAAGGCAACCAAAAAGGAAAAGGGGAGCTGTTAAAGCTCACGGCCGAGGCAACCAAAAGAACCACCAGTGGCTACTATGCTCCCTCGACATACATAAGAGGCTAACTAAAATGATTATAATTTTTGGGATGACAAACTTGATTCAACAATCAAATTCAAGCCACTCAGACGCAACAAGAAGAGTCATACCGTCCCAAGCAACCCCTCAATAGGTTCACGGGTAGGAATAGAAGTACAGGACAGCCACCCAACAAGCCAGGCCCTCGGGCAAGGGCTTAAAACGAGCCAAACTGAGCCCCTCGACTAAGTCCGAAAACCGCAACCAGCAAATGGCTGAAACCGAGTCCAACACAAGTCAAAACCGAGCACAGCAGGGGTCAAAGTCAAACCAAATGACCTACCAACAAGCTCACGGGTAGGACTAAGAACGAACCAAATCAAGCTCCCAAGCTACCTCTTGGGTAGGAGCTAAACAAGCAAACCGAGCTCCCAAATCGAGCCAAAATAAATTCCTCAAGGTTAACAAGTAAAGCTCACATACCCAAGACAAGCTCTCAATCCAGAACCCAGCCTCCAACCCTTCCAAGGTGAAAACCGAGCCCCTAAAGAGATCAAATCAAAACTTTAAAGGCTAATCAAATGCAGTATATGATAGTAAATCCAAACTCAGTCATTTTTTAAGCAAACCGAAAACCAACAAGGGCCAATACGAAAACTCTCAAAGCTAGTGAAAGAGCTTCAACACCTCAACGAAAGTCAAAACCCAAGACTCAATAAAAATCAACATCTCAGGCTCCTGAAATGCAAACCGAGCGCCAACAAAAAAAAAACCCTAAAACCAAGTCATTCAAGGCCAAAGAACAGTCCACATGCCTTTTGAAATATCAAGATATAGAGCCAATATATGCCTTAAACAAGAACAATAACATAGAGAGTATATTTAGGCCCCCAACTTAAGTATTCGAAACAACTTCTAATAGGTATTAAACAAAAGGATACCTCATGAGGGGTTAAAACAAGCCATCAAAACAATTTATAGGACTCTCCAAATTAAAGAAATTCCTTTTTTTTATAGCATATGTTTCGAGCAAGGCAAAGCCACGGGAGACCAAAATGGAGCCCAATAAGGGCCAAAACCGAGCCACTCAATGGCTAAAACAACTCCCCCTCAGCATGTATCTTATATGGACAGGATAGTATGAAGTAAAGGAGTGCATAAATCTCAAAGCTAACATTTCAAGGCCTCCAAAAATTCCTCTTCTGAACCAATACTCGAATGAGAAAGAGCAGTGATAAATCAAACACCAAGCCTTCAAGATAAACTTCAAGAGACTTCCAAAAATAAATCTTTTCATACTCCATATAGATTTCGAACAAATGAGGCAACCACAGGAGCTAAAATCGAGCTCCACATGCGTGAAAGGTCAAATAAGCCTTCCAATGTCTCATGCTAGATAAGAATAAATGAAAAGCTTCATGATACATATCCCAACATGCTTGCAAGAGGAGCTCACATTGTCTCAAAGCGATGTTTCAACCCTCCTAAGTGCTTCCAATAGAAATATGCTACAACAAATAAAAACATGTCATAGCTTCACCACTTTAAGCAAGTAATCAAGTCTAACTCCTAGAACATGCTCGCATTTTTCATTTATAGATGCTTGAGTACCAAGTATTTCAAAAACATAAGTGTAATATCACGCAAGCATACTGTATCGTCCACTGCACCAAGCT
>NEWO01000548.1:322980-357670 GCA_003013225.1 Phalaenopsis aphrodite | reverse complement strand
GGAATCAGACCAAATCAACACCTATAGTAGCTCAAAAACAGTGCATAAAATCAGTTCAAATTGGCACCTAAAGTGGCTCCAAAACAGTGCGTTAAAATCAGACTTTAAATTCGCCTCAAAACATTGTGTACGTCTCTCTAAATCAGCAAGCAAAAGCACCCCAAAACAATGTCCAAATTGCTCCAAAATGGTGCCCAAATTATTTCCAAATTAGCATATAAATCCTAAGCATGAAAAGATACATTTCACATTATGAAATAGAAGTACCTCTTACGTAGAATTAAAGATCAGAGTGGTGTAACTATAAAGCTTAGGTTCAACAAATGCAGAGAATATAAGCATTGTATGGTATGCACGTAAAAATTGAAACCAATGTGATCGATATGCAAACACATAGCAATTGAGTGGCGTGTATGTAAGACAAAGCTTAGGTATTAGGCATACAAGTACACATAATTGACATACAAGTTTATCCAATACTTGGGTGTTGGTTATGTAAATACATGAGGGTTATATGGTATATATTTAAATTTCCCGTAATTGAAATATTTAAATCCTGTGTAGATCCTCTCAAATAAAAAATCAATTTTATAAGAATTGGTCAGAATGGATGATGCCAAAAAATATAGTGCAACCACTTGTTCGTATCGCAAAAATAGCAATGATTTTATTTCATCTTATATGATATATGAGTAGGAAACTGGAGCATAAATTCAGGAATAAGAGAGTTTTACCGACTTTAAAGAAGTTGTAGCTCTGGAAGGAGGAAGATGCAAGCCTCAGAGATCCTTGTAATGCCTTTCTGGTTACTTCTAATCGTCACTCTATCGCAGTGCTTCAGTCACGAGGGCCGCTGTTCTGGCAAAATCTGGAGAGGAGCGGGAGAGGGCCAAGATCTTTTTTTTTTCGGTTTGTGAAGGAGACGAGCGGGGTTGTTCGGTCGAGCGAGGAAGGTGAGCTCGAGAAGACGGGGGCTTCGGTGCGTGAGGCAGAGAGGAGCAAGAGGTGAAATGCAGAGACGGGATCGAGCGGGAGAGGCGCTACGATCGCGAGTGGGAGAGACGCTAGCCGAGCGGGAGGAAGAAGAGCCGAATGTTTTCTGTGCGTGAGGGAGGAAGAGACGAACAACTTCGATCGTATGGAGAAGAGACGAAGCAGGCGTGCGGGATCAGCGCAGAGAGGAGATGAGCGCATGTGGGTCTTTGGCGCGAGGAGGAGGAGATCGCGCGAGGAGGAGATCGCTCGAGGAGGAGGCGAACGAAGCTTGGATTTCGGTGTAGAGGAGAATGGACGAGCGAGGGACTTTGTTCGATGCCGAGGAAGGAGAGACGAGCGCGAGGTTTTCGGTGCAGAGGAGAAGAGAGTCAAGCGAGGGACGAAGAGGGGGCCGAATGCCAGGAAGGTGAAGGAACGCTCGAATTGTATACCAAAAAAAAATTGTATCCGTTACGGAAGACTTCCTTTCAGGCAGCCAGCTTAAATGGAAATATTTAATGGAGGATTAAATCATAAATTTGAATCTTAAAATTTGAAATTTCTGCGTTGAAGTAATTAGCCCGTGCTTAGCCCATATCCAGCCTGAATCGAACCCAAGTCGAACCTGGGTTTAGCCCAGGCCCATGCACCGCTAAAAAAAAATGCATCGAAATCTATGCTAGTCGCTCGCGCGCGAAACCATAACAATGCGGGTGTCCTTCCTAGCTAAAGTTGACGTTCCGGACGCGTCGGCGCGGTCCGTTTCGTCATCCGAGGTAGTCTGGACGAGTTCGCCGACGGCGACTCGATTTAAGTCAAAATCGTGTGTGGTGCAGTGATTGCATGAAAAGCGGCGTTCGCGAGTAATCGAGTCACAAAGGGTTCACCTAAGGCTGTTGATCCTATAGGAACTCAATTTCAGGTCTTCTACATGTTGGTCCTGAGCCCTTGCAACTAAAAGTTGAGTGCTTGGAACCACTCATGCGAGTTCTTCACAAAAATGAGTCAAGAAGTGGCTTGAAGTTCTACGGGAGGTGGGTTCCATTGCTAGTCCGCTAGGATAGTCAATAAGAACTCCAAAAGCTAGATCCTAAATTCTAAGATTAGGAGGCTAAGACCTCACTAAAAATGAGATCAACAAGCTAAAGTAAAAAGTTCAGAAAAATACTTCACAGCCTAAACTCTTCTTCAACAACAAGAGGAAGCCAACCCAAGCACCAAGAACTAAAGAAAAAGGTGAGAAATAAATTTGGCAGAGTTTTCCCTCGCTCTCAGAAATTTTTGGCATACCCTCAGGGCTACAAAACCAAGCTATAATAAAGAAGGAGAAGAATGATTAAGAAGATACGGCAGAAGGATCGAGCGCAGAGGATAGGATCCTCGCAGAGGCCACGCCTTCCTGCAAGGAGGGTCGAGAACAGAGGATACGATCCTCGCAGAGGATGAGATACGATAAGGGATGGGTCACGAAATCGTCTCGCGTGCGCGAGGCGAGCGCGGGAACGAGACTCCAACGGCACGAAGGAGTGGGTCAGGCGAAACCGAGCGAACCGCGGCTAGGGCAGAGGTCCACGAGCACGAGAGGAAGAAACAGGAGAGGGGAAAATGAAATTAGGTTAAGGATTTTTAATATAAGTTATTAATTATAATAATAATAATATCAATAATATATTATTTATTATTATAATTAACATTTAAATATGCATTTTCCCTAAGACGCGTCGTCGAAATGAAACAAACGTCCCCCCTAGGCAAAATCGATGTTCCGGACGCATCGACGCAGTTCGTTTCGTCATCTGGAGTCGTCCAGGCAACCTCGTCGTCGATCGGGTTAAAAACGCGTCGCGGTAAAACTGCATCTCAACCGAAAGCGAGGTCAACACATGTCAAGGAATTGCCAACTTAGTCAAAATTTTAAAGCAATGTCCTATTCTCAAAAGGCAAGAATAGTCCCAAAGGAATCTCCCAATGCAAGGGCCACTATCCAGCCCAATGGTTTAGAGATTCTCATTAATAATATTAGGACCACTACAAATATTAACAATATCACCGGGCCTCAAACTGTTGAAGCAGCCATGTCATACATATCAACTACACATCAAAGGAACCATGTTAAAGCTATTGCTATTGAAATTCAACAAAAAGATTATAAGTATTTTGAAAGCTTAATACATGTGGAGGCCCTAGCTATGAAGAGAATTGTCACCGGTAGGAATTCATGTTAGTGCTTGTAAACACGACTATCCAACCTACCAAGTTATTTGCACCACGAAGAAATGACAATAAAGATTCCATATTTGTGGAAAAGTTAGCCAAAAGGCAAAATAATTGTAAAGAGACATTGCAAAATAGTCGTAAAGATATGTTGCAAGATTGATCGCTTCAGCCTGAGCACACTTGCATAGTAAATCTTGAGACCAACAGCAAATATCCGCACCCAAAATAAATTCAAAAACTTGACATGTATATAAGTGAAGTTTTGAAGATGAGAAGTCTATATCTATTTCATAGGTTGACTTGAACATATGGTAAAAAAATGGAATATAATGAATGTGAAATCGGACATATTGTATTTGAATCCATATTAGCCATAGTCAAAACCCCTATAACAACATTCATTCATAGAAAGTACTGTGTTGATGAGTCTGAAACATTAAAATTAACACAAAAAGACTCCATGATTAATTGGATCAGGTATCACAAATAAAGAGGACAATTGATGTAATATCATAAAAATCAAGCACGGATTGTCTCAATCACAATTAAGATGTACTCAAACATCGCAAGTCCAGAAAACAAACAACATTGATCTGTATAAGGCAGCAAAAATTACTAAAAAAGGACCATTGCATAACTAAGTTTTCACCCAACAAGATCAAAAAAAATACAAATATGATGTCGAACAAGATTTTAAAAACACAACATCTTTGTAAAATGGAATGTGCCAACACGTCTAAAAAGTTAAATCACCGATAAATGACCTTTTGCATCATTAAATATCACCCAACAAAGTAGCAAAAAATAGACATGCCATCATACGAATTAAATTTGAATTCCTCAACTGCTACTAAAATTGCCCAAACATCGTCCATTTCCAAATGGAGTATGTTAATAAATCCAAAGTACAAAAAATACTTAGAAAGAATCTCCATATCAGTATATTATCAGACAACCGAATTGGTTAATTATGGATGCAACGTCGAATGAAACAAGCTCAAAATGACTCAATTATTCATGACGTTCCTCAAATGGGGTCTATTCACAAAAACGAATTTTGATAATGTGTTAAAAACACTGAAATTAACTAAAAAAACACATTGTCTCGGTTTCCACATGAGTAAAATTCAAGACAAATTATCCATGATAAGGGCTAAAACATGAGATTTAAGTTGTCTTAATAATGAAGATTTACAATTAAGAGATTATTATACAAACCTCTAAATTATTAAATAATAAAAATTAACATTATTTAAATATTTACATTATTATTATTATTATTATTATTATTATTATTATTTATAATAATATTACTATAAGAAAAAAATTCCTAGTGAAAATCAAATTCCCTTATTGTGCTACTCAAATCTCTAAAATTTAACACGTGTACCATCTGTCCCAACCAAAACAAAGAAATTAACTTACATAAAGCCAAATCCCAATCCTATCACATAACTTGTCACGCTTCCTCTTCCTCTTCCTCCATCAGTCTCATAAACATTTGGTCGCCCTGATTCTCTAGTTTTATCCCATACACAACCCTCTCCCTTTCCTCCAAGCAACACATATCCACTCTTTTTCGGCCCTCCAAAACATGTCCCAATCCATCTTACCTCTCTCTCAATAAGTCAAACTCGCTCAAATCCCTCGTCAAAGGAGCACATCACATCATCCAACTCTCTATTACCTTTTGCGCACACCTTAAACATTGACCCACCTTTTCTTCTCTTCTCTAACCAAAAACCAAAACTCCAAATCCACCCCTCTCAAGACTCACAGTTCACTCGACCCAATACCCTCTTGCACATTCATCTTTCCCTCTCCTCTCTTCGTCATTACAACCTTGAGCAGCTCCACCTCTTCTCCACTCAATAAACTTGATCATTGCCAAAATCCATCCTCCATTTTTCTCTCCAGCCACTTTCTTCACTCTCTCTCTAAACAGAGAGACCAAATAAAACTCTTTTTTTTTCTCTCTCAAAAAATCCCTCATACATGAATATCTTCCCGAACCGACTTGATTCATGTTTTTGGCAGTATAGATCCTTTTTCAAGCTTTGATATTGTTAAGGATATTAACAAACATGAGAGTAAAAAAGAATTTAGAAGTAGTTTTAAGACATTTGGAAAACTATATCTACTAACTTCTTGGAGAAGTACTTCATATTGAAATATAACCAACATGATTGACTAGACGGTAATACCTTCAACAGGGACCATTGTCATGAAACCAAAAAGCTCTTTAAGTTTAAAAATTGTAATAGCCTGGCCCATCCTTTTGAATGGTGCATGAGCGGAAGATTCAGAAATTTCAACGAATCTCCCCAACAACTCTGTTTTCTCATTGTGGGTCAAAGTTAAAGAAAGAGAGTCCAGGTCAGAAGCAAAACAAGCCAAGTGACCAAACCTGCTCGAGTAGGAAGAAAAAAACATTAAGGATAAATAATATGTTTGGTTATTGAAATGAGTGTTACATAATCAGAAAATAGGCTTAACCAACGAGCCAACTACTGAATTGAACATAGGAAATAGAATTAACAAGTAATTAAAAGTTTATGAAATGAGCATAATAACATAAACAACGATACATAAATACATTCCCATGTTACTCAAAGGCGTCGAAAGATTATTAGGCAGCAGGATAAATAAAACAAAGATAAAAATTGAAAACATGTAGAATAAACCGTTAGAACACAACAGGAAATATTAGAACAATTGTAACCACAAACCAATGAAACAGGTAAGCTCAAATGTGAAAACAAGATATGATTTCAAATGAGATGAAGCCATAAGGCGGTGAAAGAGTTTATGTTTTAGTAAGACAAGGCCAGCTAACAAACATGAAAACTTACACCAAGTTGAACAATAAAAATATTCTGGCCAGAGCTAAATTCACAAGTGCAAGATTCTATAAAAAAACTGGCTTTAGGCAAGCCTCACACTACATCCCTCAAAGTATAGGCAAGCTCTAGTTTATGGGACAACTTCTACGTATAACATTGAAAAAATGTCCATTTTCGAATCCTGGGGATTAAAATGCAGAAGCCTTTTTTACATAATCTCAAAAATTTTCTCAATGCCACATGTGATAACCAGGACAAATTTTGGGAGGCATTTTTAATTTTTCAACACAACTTTGAATTAAAATTTTAGTTAGATAAAAGCTTTGGGATAAAAATTCAAGAATAATTTATAAAAAGATCATGCATAAGGAAACTTGGTAGTATAGTGATTGGGTAGAGAAAACATTAAGATGAAAAGATCAACTTTTCAAAAAAATCTTAAAAAGGAAATATGATTAAAGATAAAATAAGTAAAAGAAAACTAGAAGTTCGAAAACATGGCAGTCGCAAACCCAAAGCTATAGCCACTAACAAATTACATAATAAGCTAGGTATTAAAAAATGACAAAATGACATAGTTAAAACTTTTAAAAATATAAACAAATAATGGCTAGATCAAAGGAAGAATCCAAAAATTTTAATAAAGTTTAATGTAATAAAACTGAAGATAATAAAACTTAATTAAAGAATAAAATATCAATGGAGGATAGATACTTTATTTTCTATACAATTTTGAAGGAGAGATATCTTTTTAGAAGAGCAAAGCAAGAAAAAAGAAATCATAAAATTTACAATACATTTGTAAGACCCTAAAATTTCAAATAGGTGTATTTAAAATTTATCCTTAAATTATCTAATTTTCACACTTTTCAAAAATGCTCAGAAATATTTTATAATATTTTAATATTTTGTTTTGATCATTTTGTATATAGAAATACATATAAATAAATATAGATAAAAAAAATATTAATTAACTTCTTAGTGAAATTATTTTCCGAAGAAAGATATTTAGAGCAGGGGTATGAAAGTAAGGTTAAGGCAAAAGAAATAAAAAATAAAAAAAGGAGAAGGATAAAGAGAATGAGAAGGAGGAGGAAGAGGAAATATAGGAGAATGGGATGCTAGAGATTTAGGTAAGAAATCTTTTTTTTTTTTTTTTTTGTGGTTTCTAGTTGTACGCTTAAAAACCTTAACGAGGATAAATTTTTTAAATTACAGTTTTAGGCTAATTGATTTTTAAAAATATTATTTTAGAAATTTGTATTTATTGAAAAGATTGATATTGTTATTTAATTGTTTAGGAAAAAATATAATCAAGGGAAAATAAATTTAAGGAAATCTATGGCAGCAAAATCTTATAGAGGCAGATAATGGAACAGCTCACAAGTGGAGGTTCAAACTATTCTTTCCCTCCAACATATCATAGAGCCAGGGATGGATGAGGGAAAATGCAGAATTATACAAGCGGTAATTTCAGGAAATCCAAACGTAATAGAACTTGGCAAGCACAACAACGTGAAGACCCAAATGTTGCATTTCTTTATAATTCAAGCAAGTAATTTTTAAACTTATAGCTAGAGATTAAAATAGAGTAGCGCATTGTTGTGCCCATACAGCCTTACATAGCAACTTTGTTATGTAAAATGTAAATGAACAACTTGCATTTTATTTCCTATATAGTAGAAAATAAGTCGCATTGTTTAGATGCCTGAGGAATAGTTTTTGTGCTCTTTTTGTATATTTTTTGAAGTATTAATCCAAAATATAACTTTCAAGGTGCAACACAATACATTAATATATTTAAAGCATATTTAACAAAAATGAACCATTCAAATTATACGAAAGTAATCCAATAATTTCAATTAAATATATCCACACAGTATCTAAAAAACAACAAAATTCCAAACAAAAGGCATAAACTTCATAAAATGTCTCAAAACAAAATTTCTATTTTACAAAGTTATATAACAGAATATGATCATAAAATTGAACTAATTGTACTCATCCTCAGCCATTTATATTTTTTCCTGTGAAAATAATCATAACAATCTAGTGAGAAGAACTGTAAACAATTTGTCAGCTAACCCTGAATGAAAATAATCATATATTGGGTACATATGATCAGTACATAGAAAATTAAATTTTGACTAAATAAAAATTTATATTAAATACTAGCACAAGATGATGGCAGTATAATTGCACAGATAATTCTTTTATCCATGCATTATGTTTAATCAAGAACCCAATTACATTTACATTACTTTTTAAATGCATCAAATCCTTCTTTTGCTTATTTATTTGTTCTTGTCTTGTATTTTATTTTAGTTTAGAATATGTCATACAGTTATTTAGGTTTATTGGCCATAATAATATAATGAGTAATACCACAATATAAAATATAAACTCAGCCAAAATATTACATCATTAAATTCAATGGAGGCCAAGTCAAACTCAGCATTATCTCTATTGAACTAAATTAAAGATCATTTGCCACGATTGGAAACTCTTTTGCCCTATTTGCACAGGTATCATAAACACGTAGTTGTGAATCTGTCCCTCCATAATATGAAATATCTTAAGCTCCATACTAATTCATTTTTTAGCACTTAAATAAACATGTTATTCAATTTAAAATAAGTTAAATAACAGTAGATAAAAAAATTCAATTTAATAGTACTATATGTCTATTTAAAAGTGTTATCAACAAACCAATTAATTGTATAATAGTAAAATATTTAATCGAGAACTAGCAGCGTCAAAATTTATGTGTAATCATTCTTGTCTTTAAGCTATGAGTTTTTTCATATAAACTTTCAACAGTGGACTCAATGCTAATTACATAGATATTTGATTCTTGTCTTTAAGCTATGAGTTTTGTCATATGAATTCTATCAGGACATCCTTCAACGTCCTCTCTCTCTCTTCTATGATTACATCCAATGGAGGGTGGTGCTCCGACTCTAGCTCGTCTAAGGAGGTGATCTCCCTTCAAAGGATCGAGTTGTGCACCGGCTATAACTCGTTCTCACGGGAGTATTCATCCCCGACTTTTCAACCCTCCAACTCATTCCTCCCTTCGTTGGCGCTACCGTTACCGCCTTCTACTTCATAGGTATCGTTGTCTTTGCCCTCCCTCCACGTTCGATGTCACAACCCCGCCAATCTTTCTTGTTATTGTTTACCCGTTGTCCAGCCCCTCACTCTCGCTGCCACCGCTCAAGACAATCGTTGTCTCATTGTTCAGGTAGTTGCTCACCTCCCATTTGCTACCACCATCGCCCTTTGCTGTCGCTCCACCATCCTGCCTTCAAACCATCTTTTTTTCTTACCTCTCTGGAGGTCCAAACTCTAGGGGATCACCACCCCCACCACAAGATCTAGCCTAGTTTGAGTTTGTTGTGTCGTGCTTATTGCTATTTCTATTTTCTTATGTGAGATTATGTTTACATATTTTGAATTCAACAATAATAGCCTATTTTTTCGTTGTTGTTTAACCTAACTCTGGTTTCATCTCCCCATTCTCAAAGGATAATTCTTTATAAAACCAAATTTTGCTTCCAGTTAAAAGAAAATTGGAAAACAATTACTCCTCTGAAGAATTCCTTAAAACCTCAGTTTAAAAGCAAACTTTATAAATCAAAGAGGGGTGCTCAAAATCTACATTTGTACTACATTTTCAGCATAATCAATATATAATTTTGAATGATCCTCTTACATTTTTAAACACTCTTATGAATAGCATAATTTTTCATTGTTCTATCCTTAGTTACCTCACTGATATTCCTACTAAGCATTATCTTAGCAGAAATGAAATGAAGTAAAATATTTTCCACGTCCAATCAATACTCTCTGCCTTGGTAATTCCAACCTCTCAGACCAGATTGTGACACTACCTTGAAAATTCTTGAATTTTGTTTTATCTCTTCTTCTATAGAAGTTCCTGCCAAAAACAACACAAATATGATCATAAATTACAAAATAATTTAATAATTTAATATTTTTTTATTATTATTTAATTCACTCCTCTCACCCAAAATGCAACCAATGCCCAAATATTTTCCAATAGCTCTACCAACCCCTTGTGAACCATAGATTGCACCTAATAAGACAAAATTCGCTATTAGCTAAGATCAACTTAATTCTATCACCTAAAACAAACATCTATCCCATATCTATAATATCCCCTAAGACGGGGCAACTTATGACTACTTATAATAATCTAAAAGTGAGGTTGAGTAGATTATCTCCATTTATTAAAATATGTTCCATGACAAATCATAACAATATAATCATGACATCTTCGTCAAGTTTATTAACAATCTCCCTGCTAGCTAAAAATGTTAAATTTCTTAACCTAAAACCAAAAATGCTACTACTATAGGCTATAAACTCTCAACACCTAATGATTAGCCTTAATCCAAAGTTCTTCTCCTTACTGAATGAGGTGACCACCTAAAGAAAATATGAAATCATATTAGAAAATCATCACAAAATAATATCAAAATCACTAGGTCGTGTCTTATTCAGAAAGCTAATGAACTTTGTTGAACTTTATATCAAAACCATAATAAAACTCTCTTAGAGAAATAGAGCGGATATTTTTAGAGCTCAAATGAAATTTTCTTATAAGAAAGGGTAGTGAGATGGAGAGAGAAAGACAAAGAGAAAATAGAAAGGGATCAAGGTAGCATCAACTTGAAAGATATTTAGGGCTCCCAATTAGACTAGCAAAAAGAGTTGGCAACCTTCTAAAGTGGCTAAGAAAATTGCTGGCTAGGATTAAGGTATCTGTATCAAAATAAAAACAAAATAATGGCCTTCTAATGATGCCAATGGCTTTTTGATCTATGGTTAGGGCTTCTCTACCCAAACAAGCGAAGCAAAGGACCTTCTAAAGAAAACAAAAAGAGATAACATGCTTCTAGAAAAGATGGCATTCTGATTGGCAGAGGCTATATTTATCCAGGGATAGTCTTCTCTACCTAGCACGAGATAGAATAAATATTAAATGGGTCGGATCAAGCAAGCTAAGAAGATTTGTCAGTTTCATCTTCATCCTAACAAGGCCAAATATTGAATTTGCTCCAGAGCTTTCAAGCTAGCTAGCATTTTGCTTGTTATACAAGTGATTTTATGGGATATCACAGCTAAAAAATCGAGTGAAGAGGTTTGGACACATACAACCAGAGCAAAGGACAAGACAAGTAGGTACAAAGAAAGAATGAATGAGAAAGAAATAGGCAATAATAAAAATAGAGATCAAAGATATCATGAATATAAGTGTGGAAAAAAACTCCATAAACCCGAGTCAATATCACATGTAGCAAGCACAACAAGAAATGAAGAAATAAAAAGGATTTATAAATTATCCCAAATAGGTAAGAGAAAGTTAGTTATGATAACTAGGAACAATGTTTAGAAAGAGCTATGATAAAGTGGTCCAACACCACATAACTGGACAAAAACAACAGTAAGTTAAAAAATAGCATAAACAGAAATCTAGAAATGTCTTAATACCACAGGTGAATTAAGAAGTGTTTATCTTCAAAGAATGTCTTAATAACATTCTTAAAATAAAATATAATTTTATTTCATAGTCACCGCCATCAGCAACAAGCTATCTAAAATTTCTTGTTAGCAAATAAAAAAGATTATCAATAGTGTTAAATGCTAGCTAAGAAATTTCACTTAATTTAAACTAATTTTGCATTTTGATGCTTTTGCTATTATATTATTTGTTCTAGGTTTAAGTTGTTGAGTTTCTATGCAGCTCGAACAATTTAAGTGTAATAACCAATAAAAATAAAATAAAATAAATTTTTAACTCATCTATGATGATTGTAACCAATCGCGTCTCAATTAGGTTCTTAGGTATCGAACATTTCATTCAAACCAAAGGGAATTACATGTGTGATCAAGAGACAAACATAGAGAAAGAAAAAGGAGAGTCTGACAGATTGATAGTAGGAGTCATGTCTGGAGATTCGATTCCATTAGGAACACTGCAGGCTCCAGTATGGAGGACGAAGATGACGGACGTGCATCTAGGGCAAGTGTATGTGCTCTCCACAAAGTGAAGATGTCAACACCGAGTGTAGGTACCAGGATGAGGAAGAAACCGGACAAAATCTTAGCCAAATTTCAAAGAAGAGGGTGCTCTCGTGTGTAGGTGTAGAGTCATTTCAAGCAGCTTGGCTTTTGTAGGAGGGGCTCCAATGCGGGGAAGAAGATTTGTGTGTGCATCCTGTGCGCGGAAGAAGAAAGGGGGAGGAGGCAAACCGTGCATGCATAAGAAAGAAAGCTCATGTTTGTATGAGATAGTAGCCTTGAATGTTTTCATGTGAGCAAGGGAGGAGCCGAGCATACAAGTTGAGTAGAGCTAATAATAATATTTATATAAATTATTTTATTAAATTAATTTTAATAAGTGTTAATCATTAGAAGATGAGCCATTGAAGAAAAAATGTTTATAAAAGACGCAGAAAATAAAAAATGAGGTAAATTTAACTATATTCTTTAAAATTTTTTATTATAATGGCTTTTTTATTTGTTAAATGTTATTTACAAAAAATGAATATAAAAAAAATAAATTTTCTACCATCCGACCATCTATTCCGGCTTTAGTTAATTCTAAGTCTCAGGTCGGGTCATGACATTATGTCATTACAGTTCTTCTTTAATGTTGATCAAAAAAATAAAAATTGAACACTAAAGAAAACATGTTCCATTAAGTTAGAGAGGTATATTTTATTTCACAACTAGAAGAGTTACAAGAAGTGCATATGCTAAGAAATGGAATGAAACTGGTAAGGGTCCTCTGTAACTATGCTGCTAGGTTAGAAACTTAGCCAATATAAAAAGGAGTACACATGAGAAAAGAACCTGCGGAAGTAATTTAACAAAGCTTCCAACAGCATGGCATCTGCTTTTCCCCTAAGGCAGCATTGCCTTTCTATTTCAATGGATGCCAAGTAAGGGCATCTAGCAAGACCATCATGAACTTCCATTTGCATCTTTTGCACAAAAGACAATGCATTTTGTATGCGTGAATCAAACTGCAGAATTAAAATAAAGTTCCATTTTAAGACGGTAATCACCATTATTGCTACAAAAAGTGTTTAGATTTATTTAGACACAAAAAGATCAAATAACAAAACAGAAAGTTACCACTTCCAGGGAAAGATTGGTTGATTCGAAGCCTTGAAAATCAACATTATCTGATGAACATAGTCGGCCAGATGTGCTTGTTGACCAACTGAAATCAGTCCCTAACAAACAGCCCAAGTAATTGAGGAATGAACCCCAATCATCGGGACTGCCCATTAAAAAACTATCACAAGCAAAATAATGTGAAAAAAAATACATCTATAGCACAAATGTTGGTGACCAATAGAGATACGTTATAAACAAAGCTCATTAATTCACTCTAAAAAACACACAATAATACATTGAAAATATGTGAAATAATGTAAATATCTAATTAAAATGGCCTAACAACTACGTAGATTATTATTTGATCAAAGAAATGGAAGCGAATTAAAAGTACAATTAGAAATTTAATTTACATTTGGGTAACACAACCAGTTGGAGTACCAACTTTCATTTTCATTCCAATTAAGAATAGTATGTGGAGTTAATTTGAAAACTTCTAGCCATATTATCTACACCTGACCCTCCATCCTAACATTTTTAACCAAGTCTACCTTCAAATGGTTAAATCTGCAGCTATTCAGGATAAGAACCGCAGCAAATTAATATATCATCTACTACCTTAGGCTCAATAACTACTGTTCCAACAACGATATTAAAAACGAACCAAATAAAGTATAGGAAAGGATAGGAATCAACCTCCAACACAACCCACCCCCCACCCACACATTCTCCTCCACATCCTGCATATGCATTTGTAAGGTGTTGCATGTCATTCCCCAGCCAATGTTAATTATTACTGCAATAATATCTACACTCCAATTTGCGCACTTCACAAATTAACAGACAACAGGAAATAATCCACCTAATTACTAAACATATATGTGGATGTAGAAATATATATGGCTAATAGTCACGCATAACAGTGGATAATGAAGTTCTTCAGCGCAATTAAAGCTAGATTGCATCTAAAGCACAAATTGGAAGTTTTATTTACAGATGATATCATCAATCTAAACAAAAGCTTGTCTCTCAATCGTGGATATTAAGAACTTGCATTGTGAAAATAGACAGATTTATAGGAAAGAATTGGGGGAAGAATCCTTAGTATAACAATAACAAAAAAATAAAAAAATAAACATCCAAGTATAAAATGGTAGACTGTGTTAGGGTTCAGAATAAATGTAATGAATAGCCCATACCTACAAAAGGCAGCATAAATTTCTACGGTTCTTATAGAGTAATATAAGTAATGATCACCACAATGGCAAAGCACATGTATTAATATTTAGAAACCTTTACGTGCCCCATAAACAAACAAAATTTCTCAAGAATCAAATGATATTTTTATTAGCAGTAACTATTGACATAACATACCGTGATTCTAGGATCTTTTGGTAAACCTCAGCGGCAGCAGCATAGTTGCATGCACGAGCAAGAAGCCTACCCTGTCAACTTGATGTCATAAACAGCTATAAGAGACTCAAAAATATATTAAACATATCCAAGGCAAATCAGGAATGGACATTAACGTTTTCAGATGCAGAATATACTGTGTTTCAGTGTCAAAATAAGTCAATATACTTGTATACTTCATTATTAGATATGCAACCAAGCTTATGTTCTCATTCACAAATGAAATTTAAGAGACAAAATATGTTCAAAAATTTTTCCTATAATTCCTTTAAAATTAAGTAAATTAGAGCTCAAATTATCGGCCAAGAGAAGAGCAAGAACTGGGAACTTCCAAAGTGACATCATCCCTTTAGTCAAATGACTATCCCTTCAAATTAAGTGATCTTCTAGTTGAGACAGATATGAATGAAATTAAATTTGGCTTTAAATTATATTGGTACAGGGCTCATACGTTAGATATGTTTCTTTGTCCGGCACTTCACATGCGGCTTCCATAGCTATTCTCTGGAAACAGCTAGATCTAACAAAACCAGTGTCAAAGGGCATTTATTTGCATTATCTAGATAGCTCATTAAATCTTTTTGTAACCGAAAATAAAACAAAAAAGAACTATAATATATAGAACAGTACAAATTCAATTTCAACATTTCCTCCATCTCAAAATATTAATAAAATTCCCAGTTCTTCCAAAAAATCTGTTGTTTTTAGATTGCACCCCTAGCATTTCTCACACCATTTAGCTCTTTTAGGATGCATCAATCAACTTAGGGTTCGTTTGGGGCGGCTTAATTGGTGCAGCGCATTTTGAAAACACCGGAAGAAGTGTTTGGAAACAGCTGCATGGACGCTTATCGTAGAACTCGCGGCTCGCATTTTCTCGCGTGTTTCTTCGGCCCTTATTAGGCTATTAGTCTCGTGTGTTTCTTCTGATCTTATCTCTCTCGCATTTCTTCTACCCTCATCTTTGTCGATCGCCTCTCTCGATCGTTCCTCTCTTGTGTCTCTCTCTAGTGCCAACGGGTTGCCTTTCTCTTTTCCCTCTTCCCTCTAATCTCTGGTAGCAATGGGTTGTCTCTCTACTCTCCCTCTTCTCTCCGATCTCCGGCTCTCTCTCTTTGTTTACTGTGCTCTCCATCCTCCTACAGTATCACATTTTTTTCTGATGTAACGAATTTCTCATTGCGATTTGTGGCTTTCTCATTCGCAGTTTGAAGTGAGAATTTAGATTTTGCGATTTGTGATTTTCTATTTATGATTTGTGATTTTATCTTTACTTTTAATGTTTGAGTGAGTTTGAGAAATGGTTGAATGAGGGTGGGTGCTAGATTTGTGGCTAACAATGTTTTGGGGGCCCTTTATGTGGTATCCTAAAAACGAGAAATATGTAATGGGTTTTATCTTTACCTTTGATGTTTGAGTGAGAGATTAAGAAATGCCTGAAAGAGAGTGTTTGATTTGTTGCTAGCAATGTTTCAGACTTTCAGGTGCCCTGTATGTTGCATCCCAAAAATGAAAAATATGGAATAGAACTTTATTTTTACCTTTGATGTATGTGGTATCCTAAAAATGAAAAATATGGAATGGTGTTTTACCTTTACCTTTGATGTTTTTCTTAGAATTTGAGAAATGGGTGAAAGATGGTATTTGATTTGTTGCTAGCAATGTTTCGGGTGTCCTGTCTGTAGAATATTAAGAATGAAAAAAATAAGGAATGGGGTTTTATCTTTACCTTTGATGTTTGAGTGAGAATTTGAGAAATAACTGAAAAGGAGTGCTTGATATTTTGTTAGCAATGTTGCGGGTGCCCTGTATGTGACATCCTAAAAATAAAAAAAATATGGAATGGAGCTTTATCTTTATCTTTGATTTTTGAGTGAGAGTTTGAGAAATGGCTGAAAGAGGATGCTTGATTTGTTGCTAGCAAATTTCCTGTTGCCCTATATGTAGAATGTTAAAAAAGAAAAATATGGAATGAAGTTTTATCTTTAGCTTTGATGTTTTTGTTAGAGTTTGAGAAATTGCAGAAAGAGGGTGTTTGATTTGTTGTTAGCAATGTTTCGGGTGCCCTGTATGTGATATCCCGAAAATAAAAATTATAGATGAGGCTTTATCTTTACCTTTGATGTTTGAATGAGAGTTTGAGAAATTGTTGAAAGAGGGTGCTTGATTTGTTACTAGTAATTTTTGGGTGCCCTGGATGTAACTGTATCAAAGGAAAAATATAAGGTGGGGTTCTATCTTTACCTTTGATGTTTGGTGGTGTTGTACGTTGGTTTATGCTTGTGTAGGTGGTGATTGGTGTGTAGTTGTGTGTGGAGGTGGCAGTGTTTGTATTAGAGGATGTGTTGTTGGTGGTGTAGTTGAAGTGGTGGTTGGTCTGTGGTGGTGTTTGTATTAGAGGATGTGTTGGTAGATGTATGGAGGTGATGATGTTGTGGAGATGGTGGTTGGTGTGAGGTTGTGTTTGTGTTAGAGGATGTGTTGGTGTATGTGTAGAGGTGATGGTGTTGTGGAAGTGGTGGTTGGTGTGTGGTTGTGTTTGCGTGGAGGTGTTGGTGTGTAGAGGTCAGGGTGTAAAAGAGTCGGACATGAGCGAGCCCAAGCTCAGCTCGTGTTCGGCTCGTTTATATTTTGAGCTCAAAAAGTGTGTTTATGTTCGGCTCGTTTACTTAGCGAGCCGAACACGAGCCGTTCGCGAACAAAGAGTAGTTTTGACAACCCTAATCACATGGTCATAAGATGTTAAGGATTGGGGCAAGATTTAAAATTATTTTTTATATTAAAACATCATTTGAATCTAATTTAACAATTTTTATTCTACTTTCTTAATTAATACTTTTAATTGATTATATATCTTTATAGCCTTGTAGTCAATTAATTTTTTTAAAACTATTACTCATCAATATATATATATATATATATATATATATATATATATATATATATATATATATATATAACTGATGAGTAGTGTTTCGAGTCAAAACGAGTCGAACATGAGACATGAGCTTCCTAATGAGCTGAACACGAGCTGCTCGCGAACGATGAGTCGTTTTGACAGCCCTATGTAGAGGTGGTGGTGGTGGTGGTGGTGGGGATGGTGGTGGTGTGGATGTTTTGGTGTGTGGAGGTGTTTGTGTGTGGAGGTGGGGGCAATGGTGATGTGTAGATGGTGTTGTAGTGTGGTGTGGAGAGGCATCGGCGCTGATATTGTGACAATTTAATTTTTCTTTGAGTTGTGATATTATGGCATTCATATGTTTGTTAATTTGTTTTTCTTCATGCTAGTACTACAATGGTTAAGACAAAGAAAGTCGGTTCATCTCCAATGTGGGATAAAGAGACAAGATTAATATTTTGCGACATTTGCCTTAACGAGGTTGAACTGTGAAATAGGTTGACAACCTATTTCAACAAGGAAATCTGTCAAAATATTATTAAAATTCAAGGAAATTAAAGGCAGAGAGTATCATAGAAGGTAGTTAAAAACAAGTGGGATCAGCTAAAGAAGAGTTAGAAAATATGGAAAGAATTGAAGCGATAATCAACGGGCTTGAGGTGGGATCCGGTAAAGTGAACGATTGATGCTTACGAGTAGCACGCATAGAGACTGACGGTGAGCATTTTTTAAATGTCTCATATTTTTGTCAATTTTTAATTTATTTTTAAATCCAACATGTCATATGAATTTGTAAATGGTGTCTGCTACAAAAAAAAAATTAAAAACGATAGAATCGATCCTGAGTTAGAGGAGAAGTTTGATCATATGTTTAGAGGTGTCGTGACAACGGGCAGCAATGCATGTGCCCCCAGTGAGGTAGGGTGGCATCCCAGGAAATTTGGGAGTTAACCAAACAGGTGATTCTATTGAAGGCCCAGCCCGGACCTCCATGAAGTTGAGTTCATCCGGTCAAAGCATCCCCCGAGTTGAAAAATAAAAGAACGAGGGAGCTTCTTTCCTTAGAAGTCGAATCTCATAGTTTGTGGTTTCAAGCAACAATGACCTCAGTTCATCACAAGCAATCTCTATCCAGCAGGTTATGAGAATTTTGGATGCAACTCCTGAAATGTTTTATGACAGACCATTGTAATTGTTCTCTATGACGTTGCTTGAAGATTCGACCTGGAGCAAGTTTTTCACAGTGATGTCAGCTGACCGTAGGGTGTCTTACCTATGTTATTTTCATGAGAGCAGTGACATTTGAGGAACACTTTTTTTAATTAGATTCTTGAGGGATATTTTTATTTGTTTATGGTTTTTCATGATGCTTTGGATATTTATGTTGCTTCATTCATCGTTATGTTTTTGATTTACTTCTGTAATATTATTTGCTTATGTTGGTTTTGTTCATAACCTTGTAGCTAATTCATTGATGCTTATGTGTTAGTCACTTCGATACCGAAATACATGGATAGAACTAGAAAAAGGTGTAGAAGAAGAGTTGCACCAGTCATCGTATGCTTGATGTACGAATATTATAACACGGTACTAGAGCGCTCTCCTTGCATGACATTCTCATATGTTGGAGACAAATGGGTTGGGAAGTTGCATGCGGGTCGCCCAATGAGATTTAGCAATATGTTTCGCATGATACAGGTGGTATTCACCGGTCTGTTGGAGGAACTACAGAGGAATAATGAACTTCATGGCTCATCCAGATCAATTTCGCGAGAGGTGTTGGCAATAACCCTCAATATATTATCGCAAAATGAATCAATATGAGGAGTTATGGAGCAATTTCAACACTCCTCTGAAATGATTTGCATATACTTCTCCGTGGGGTTGAATGCAGTTATTAATTTTTCTTCACAAGTCATAAAACCAACAGATCCTACATTCGAACTGACTATCACAGAGATTTCGCATGATGCGCGGTAAATGTCATACTTTAAGATAATTTTTTTTATTTATTACATTCAATTTTTATATAGATATCATAATTATGTAACTCTTCATTATCTTTCTAGAATTGTATTAGAGCAGTTGATGGAACACACGTTGATGCACATGTTCCAAATAATGAAAAATATCGCATTTATCGGTCATTGTGGGTTCCCGACACAGAATGTCATGGTAGTAGGCGACTTCAACATGTCTTTCACTTTTATCATAGTCAGTTGGGAGGACAAAGCACGTGACAGTCGAATTTTCAAATCTGTAACACGAAATAACAAGTACAACTTTTCAAATCTAGCCACTGATTCACTTGAGACTGAGCTACTCTTCAATTTTTTTTCCTTCAACACTAATCATTCAATTCACATCAAATAAATATTATTTGGTTGATGTTGGGCATCTGTTGCAGCGAGGGTATTTAAAACCCTACCATGAAACGAGGTACCACATACCATATTTTCAGCGAGTTAGCAATGTCGAGCGGGACAGGAAAAGAATATTCAACAAAAGACATTCATTCTTACGCGGTGTTATTGAGATGACTATTGGTATTTGGAAGAAGAAATGAGTTATACATCGCGATGTCATCTTACCAATTTCCCAAACAGGTGCAGATTTTGATTGTCATGATGGTTCTTCACAATTATATTTGGCGTCTTCCCGCAACGACATGGACTCCTGTAGGGCGGACAAGGATCATGAACATGTCCCTGCCGAGCATATGAGTACCGTCTTGGACAGTCTTTGTCACACAACAAAAAATATGTTCTCGAGACCTGTATTAAAGACGCGAAAGGTACAAGCGAGATAACAGCGTTAAGAGAAAAAATTACGAATGTGATTGTTGGAGGGTGAATGGAGTTTTTAGCATATTATTAATTGCAATGATTATTGAAGAGATTCACTTTTTATTGTATAGGTAATTTATATAGTTCATGTTTATTTTCGTTCTTTGTGTATTTGATATTGATCATTTTGGATTTTTACACAATTTGTAAATGACTTTTTTACTTTTACATTTTTTTGGGTTTTGGAGGTCTATGATAAGACGTTCGACCTTATGGGTTCTTCTAGATGATTTGTTTGTTACTATTAATTGGTGGCACATGTAAAATCTTAATGAAGGTAACCAAGTTTCTCTCTTCTCTTCGGTGCTATAGTTTTTGAAGTTCTTTTGGATGGTCTTTTTTGGTGGTATGCATATGTGACACACACTAGTTTGGTATTACGTGGGTTAAAGGCAACTAAGAACCCAGTTTTTATAAGTTATGTTGTTTTCTTGTAGTGACAGATTCGTTGATTTATATACTGAATTCTCTGAGACCGCACAGCTGCATAAAACTATAATTAATTACTTATGTTATCAGTTTTTACTTGTGTTATATCAAATGAGATGTTTTTTTAAGCATTCAGAAAAGATGAGCTCAAGGATTTATGGCAGCTCCCAAGAATTGCACTGCTATTATAAACTTCAAAGTTTTCTGCTAACTTCACGTCAGCCACATAGCTACGGGAGATAGCTTTCCAAGTACCCGCAGAGAATCATGAAAAACTGTGACTATTTTCGGTGGTAGATAAGTTCGAAGATTCCACCGCCAAGAGTGATAACGCATGAAGAGTATCCTTGGAGGACGACTTAGTACGTGACATACGACGTCTACATGTTTAAAATAATATAATCATTTTATTAATTATTTTTTTAATATTTTTTTTAATTTTAATAATCATGCTACTCACTGTTAAATGAGGTGTCTATCTTTATTTTGTAATATTTTATGCTGGATTTTTGCTTTTAAAGTATAAAATGTATTCATATGAACAGTTTTGTTGCAAACATCATTACTATACAGGGACAGAATGGTCATTTGTCCAGAAACAGCTGAATCACAGCTGGTTCCAAAATGCAAAAAAATAAATAGACAGACAGCTTATGTGCAGCAGCTTCCTGTGACAACTATTGCGCAGCAGTTTATTATTAAGCTACAGCTACCCCAATCAGACCCTTAATCTATGCATGTCTCGCATCACAATTATTTGCATTAATAAATTGTAGATTCATATAAAAAAACATGAAGATATTCTTCATGAGGCCTCCCTCCCTCCCTTTATACATAAATATATAACGGATGCTAAACATAGTAAATGCGATACATTTGTCAACAGCAATAATTAGAAAATAATTTTAAAAAAAAAGTGCAAAAAATCATGCACAAATAAAAGGTAGTACCATTCGAGGTTTCAAGTTTTGCTAGCCATAGGAGAAGATGCATAATTAGCAAGGAAAAAAAATACTAAATGGAAAAGGGAAACCATTTTAAAAAGGCTGTGAAAGCAAGAATTACCTGCAAACGTAACTTGTCAACTTCAATGCCTATGAGGGAACCTAGATTTCCAGAAATAATTTCCAAAGCTTCGTCATACTTGGCTTGTTGTTCCAGAATCGAAATGTACATGACAACAGCTGCCGAGAATATTGAAAGGTTAATCAGAAGTATCAAATACTGTTGAAGTAAATAAGCTGCCAAAAGTGTTTTTTCTTCAGATGGGAACATGAAAAATTAAAGAGTTATGACACTTCTGGAACTGGAATATGAAAAAAGATGAGTCAAACCTTCAGGTTCATGCAGACTATGTGAAGCTATATGCTTCTTAAGTAAAGCTTCAGCAAGAGATAATAATTTCGCACCTCCCGAACTGCAAAGAACCTGCAAAAGCAACAAGCTCAGATATATGCAAGGCAATTCGACCATACTTATTGTAAGAGAAAAAAAAAACAATACATGGTAATTGGTGTACAATTTGCAGTAACAATAACTTCACGATAATGCAATATGAAAGCATGACGCACTAAAGAGCTATTATGCATCTCATCAAAAAATAATATCGAACTCAATAAAAAGAAAACAAAAGAATGAGATTGACTAAACAAATCACTATGCAAAGAAAAATAGATAAGTAAAAAAAGACTAAAATGATCCCCAAACTATTTGTAGGGGTGTTGATATCGGAGTTAACCCAAACAATAGAAAAAAAAATATTAATATTGAAAAAGCCTATAGGGGATAAAACTGACTCACGGAAATGGAGCAACAATAACAGACAGCACAAATGTAACTAAACTTGTACCACACTGGGGTGGTGATCGGATCCGCGGGAGGAAAGGGTGTAGGTGGTTGCGATTGGCTGGCAGAAAGGAGGCCAACGGTGGCAAGGACGCTGGAAGGTGGTTTTGATGGGTCTAGAATAGTGAAAGAGGGTAACAGGGTTGGGAAGCCAGTAGGCGCAAGGGTGGCTGTTGCAGGAGGGCAGCAGGCAGCAAGAAAGTACGGGATGTGGTTAGCTACAGAATGTAAAGTGGAGTTAAGGTTGAACGTAGGTAAGGAAGGAGTCTGGAGGAGTTGCAGCTGGAGTGGTAGGGGGTCAACAGGGTTTTAGGGAGTTGCCAGCTATAAGAAAACAGTGAGGTGGAGGGGATGCGGCAGCAGGAAGGTGTGGGGGCTACAGGAACGGCAAAGAAACTATTATCCGAAAGTAGCTGCACAAGTACGGTGAAGGCGGCAACAAAGGTAAGATTGCAGTAGATAAGTAAGTTGAGGATAATCACCACCTGGAAACGAGATAGAGTCGGAGCACCCTTGCCCTTGGATACAGCCCTAAAAAGAAAAACTTCGAGACGCAGACAGCTGTCCTGACAGAAAACACATGAAAAAATTGCATTAGAAACACGAAAATAACACATAAAATACTAAAATAACTAGGGATGTTCGCACTCCTATTGGGCGACAAACTTAGCCCCCAAGGAGGCCAGTTGGCCCCTCTACTTCCCACTGAATTAGTCCAAGATAGCAAGCCTCTTCTTCCAGTCCAAGAGAGCACTTGCGTCGGTCTTCTGAGATTGAGGGAACTTCGACTTCATTCGTCGAAGCTTTTGCTCCTCATAGTATAAAATCAGTTCAGGCACTTTGAAGGTAGCCGAGTTGTTATAATCCCCGGGAATTGAAGGGTCTTCGATTGCAACGATATGAGCACCCGGATCTCACTATCGATTGCATTGTTCCCCAAAACACTTGAATAAATTTCCCCACTTGTGCGTAGTCATCCATATCGGTTCAACCATCAAAAGGTACGGGTACGATACTAGACTGAACGGGACTTCTTGCTAAGTATATTTTGTAGGTTCTTTTAAAGGTAGCTCATGGTTGGCTCATCCCTGTCTAATGTGAGGAGATTATGAACTTCCTCTAATGATGGCAGTTGTGGTGGTAATGTATCGATCATGATGTCTTGAAATACTCTTTGTAAAGTTTGCCCTGTAGATAAAATTGACTCTTCAATCTCATTATCCTCTATCATCATCGACTCGATAACCCAGGTGCTTTCCGTATAGCAAGAGCACATGTAACCTCGAAGTTCGAAGAAGGTAGGAATTATGTGCTTTCCATCTTTGTTCAATGAGTAGGTGCTCTTGAATCTATCGTACTAAGTTCAGCGATCAAACTATTTGACAGTTTCCCTAATAAGATGTGACAAGCATCAATGGGCACCATGGCACATGACAACTAATCTTGTAGCTATTTTCTAATGAAAAACTCTATGAGACATCTCCTGTCAATGTTGATTATGTTCTTCATCAACCACATCAAAGAGTATGGTTGGGAATGTATTTGAGTTGTGAGGCTCAACTTATCCACCATCTGTGTAGACGCCATATTCTTACCGCTATCTCTGCTGATGATGAGGTTGCACACATTTCTCTTCACACTGCAATGGGTTTAGAATAAGTTGTGGTGAAGCAAGTGTTGCTCCCTCATAGCCTCAGTCTGAAAAACCTGTCAAACCATAAGTATCATGCCCTCATCTGGTGAAAGTTGGTACTCCTCACCATGTTCTTCAACTAACTCTTCTTCGTTCACTTCCTCTATTGCACCCTACTCAGTGAAAAATATAACTCGGCTCGTCGGACAACTGAAAGTAATATATCCAAAATCATGACATCTAAAGCATTTCCTTTCTGAGATTTTATCGAGGGTGTTGCTCTTCTCAAGCCTCTGCTAACTCAGGGCAGCCTTATCATTCTCTTGACCATAATTCTCATTTATCTTAAGTGTAAACTTATGGAGTTGTGGGTGGCTGCCTAAATGGCAGTAGATGACTGCCCTGCTTCCGTTATCTCTCCACCTTCAACGTTAAGGTCAGAATGTCACCAAATGTTCAAAATGAATTGTTTTTTTTCGAAAAAAACCTAGTTCTTTGGAAGAACTACTCGTGTCTGGTACTACATGGTTCCACTCTGCAAGAACTCTGAATCATTCTCTTGAAGCTCATCCTTTTATAAATAATGATCCATTTAGCCCGAAATCACTCAGTCCAATAGGGAAATCCCAATTTACAAGGGCCTTTCGATACAATCAAATAGTCATATTTTAGGAGCCCAAACTATGATTGAATAAATCCTCTTCTATCTGTTGCAGATACCTTCCCCTTCTTCAAACTCCGATTCGTATTTTTCATATAGAAATATCTTATCAACGATAGAACAAGATCCATTTTGCATCATATCTAATTGATTCATTGGTTCGAATAGAAAAAATAATGTCACTCAATTATTATCAAACTAACTGCAATATTTTTCTGTCCATGAGGATCCTGCCAGAGCTAGAGAAATAAAGCAATAGTTGAACCACGTTGCAAATGGTGGGCTACATATCTCAAATACCTGGTTAGCATGTGTTACTCTAACTCCGTCAGTTCGCATTTCAGCTTAAGCAGCATAAACTCTGTTGTGTACTCCTCCACTAATAGGTCTCTCTGTAAAAGGTAGTGGAGCCTCAAGAAAAGATTTTGACAATAGTGTGGGTTAGGTACTCTCGTTGCAACTCTCTCTTCATCTTCTCTCAGGTAGTAATCTGATATGCCTCGGCACCAAAAATCAGCAAACAATAACAGTGAAACAACGATAGATAGACGGAAATAAGTCAAATAAGGACTGCTCTTATGAAAAACAAATGCAAACAAGCAAGATGCAAAAGATAATCTACTTTTGAGAGGTTGATCGGCTCTTTGACACCCTAGATGTCGCTAGGAACACCACCCAAAAGAATAAAACGCAGGAGCCAACCAAATAATGTATAAAAAAAGCAAGCTCTGGGTTCTCCACCTAATAATATCCCCTCACAGCATTTAAAAAACATTCCTTCCTAATTTTCCCTCCAAACTCCCTTAAAACTCCCTTAATTTCTCCTCCTTGCATAGGCGATTATGGCCCTAGTAAAACCTAGCATTTCCTTTTCTTCTTTTCCAACTTCCCTTCTCTTCACTTCTTCCTGTCGCCAAGACCTGCCCGCCTGTGGGCCAATTATAACGCTTCCAGCTGGTCCAAGGTGTATAGGCTCGTGTATGGGCGTAACATTACTCCTCTCCCAAAAAAGTACCTTATACTCAAGATGGAAGGATGGAAAGTACTTGAGGTCACCTCGTAAGGCTCTCATGTTGTTTCATGGTCTGATAGCACCTTCCATTTGACCAATACCTCCTTTGCTTCCCCTATTTGGCGCACTCCTTCGATCTTTAACAACTCCAAAATCATCTCCAGGTCTTCTGTCAGCGTCGACGATAGTGTAGGCGATGGTGTATAATCTCCAGTCGCACATCTCAGCTGTGACACATGGAAAACCGTGTGTAGTGCGAACGATGATGGTAAACCAAAGTCACCTCCAGGTCTTCTATCAGCGTCAACGGTAGTGTAAGCGAGGGTGTATGATCTTTAATCGCACGTCTCAGCGGAGACACATGGAAGACCGAGTATAGTGTGAACGATGATGATAACCTCAAACGATAAACCACTTCCCCTATGTGTGTCATCACATCATATGGTCTAAAGCATCGTGGTGAAAGTTTCTCTCCTGGCCAATGTCTTCTGTCGATATAGTCTCGGCTTCAAGTAGACCATATATCCTAGTTCAACTACACCTCTCTTCTGTGTTCATTAGCTTTCCTCTACATGATTTGTTGAGCTCTTAGTAAATGCCCCATGAGCTCTGCTAGTATCATGTCTCTCCCCTCCAAGTATTGATCGACGCTAGATATCGGTATGGCGTCATGCCCATAATGTACCAAGTGAGGTGGATCCCACCCATACAATATCTTGAAAAGGGTGGTCTGTGATGTGGTGTGGTACGACCTGTTATATCAATATCTGACCCATAGCTTCGACGTGTTATACCAATATTCGGCCCATGCAATCCACTTGGCCCATAGCTTATGTGTATCAGATAAAGAACAAAGCAAGTATGTCTCCACACTCCTATTGACCACCCTCATTTATCCATCAGTTTGAGGATGATATGTGGTACTCCTCTTAAGAACTGTCTCTTGCAACATGAATAGCTCTTTCCAAAAGTGGTTGAGGAACACCTTATCCCTATTCGAAATAATCAATTTCAGTACTCCATGCAAACGGACCACTTCCCAGATAAACACTGCTACGACTGAGATTGCCGTGTAGGGATATCATAAGGGAATGAAATGTGCAGTCTTACTCGGGCGATCCACGACTACCATGATCACCGTAAACCCTTCTGAATGTGGTAATCCCTAGATAAAATCCATCGTCACTTTTTCCCAAACCTTTCCCGTCAATGCTAATGGTTGTGTAACCCCCTGGTGTCGTGGTCAAATACTTGTGTCGCTGACATACGTCACATTTTGTCACCATATCCCCGACGTCTCTGCGCATCCTCACCCGATAAAGTTCTATCGTCAGACGACTGTAGGTCTTCTGCACCCCTGAGTGTTCCCAGATCGCACTACTATGAAACTCTTGTATTAATCTGGAAATATACTCAAAATAACTTGAGTAGCACGAAACGCGCCTGATGAAGCAGTTGTTGTCCCCTCAATGCACATCCTGGATAACTGTTCAAATCTCGTAGTAATTCGGCGCTTATCTTCCTCAGCTCCTCATCCCTTTCGCTCTCTTGTCTCAAGGCTTCCCAATATAGGCGTTCCTCCACCTTTCTTGACAGTGTGTCCACTGCGTTGTTCTCAAATTTTGGTTAGTACTGAATCTTGAAATCATACCTCAGTAGCTTAGATGTCATCTTTGATGCTCCTCAGTCACCATCCGCTGCTCCAGAAGGTTTAGACTCCTTTGATCTGTCCTAACCACAAAATATCGTCCCACATATCATCGCCTATTCAGATAAACACTGCTACGACTGAGGTCGCCTCTTCTAAATGGTCAAGTTAATTGTCATCAACTCCCATTCATATACAAACTTCAGCCTCGCTCTGGCCGTAAGAACCTGACTGAAGTAAGCAATTGGTCGTTGTTCCTACATGAGCAAGGCTCTGAATCCGTACCCTGATGCATCCATCTCCATCACAAATAGTTTACTGAAATTTGTAAGTGCTAATACTGGTACGCTAGTCATGGCCCTCATCAGATGTTCAAATGCATATGTTGTTACTTCCACCCATTTGAGAATGACTTTCTTCAACTGCACCGTCAGTGGTCATGTTATTGTGTTATATCCTCTCACGAACTTCCGATAGTAGCCAGTAAGATCAAGAAATCCCCTCAACTCCTTCAAACTTCTTGGTAAATGCCAATCAACCATAGCCTCGATCTTGGACTAATCAACTGCTACCCCCGTTCTAGTTACCACATATGTCATGTACTCGAGATTCAAGTATGCAAAAGAACATTTCTTCAATTTGGCATATAGCTGGTGCTACCTCAACGTCTCCAGGACTACCCTTAAGTGTCTCACAGGCTCTGTCTCTATACAACTGTAGTAGATCAAATGTCATCAAAGAATACCAAAAAAAATTTCTGGAGGTAAGGTTGGAAAAACCTATTCATGACGGACCAAAATGTCGCCAGCGTGTTGGTAAGACCAAACGACATCACTAAGAACTCATAGTGTCCTTCAATTGTCTTGTGTGTCGTCTTGTGCACATCCATTAGATTCATCCTGATCTAGTGGTCCCGACTTGAGATTAATTTTTAAAAAAATGGTCGTTTTATAAAGCTCATCCAGCAACTCATCAATCACAGGAATAGGAAACTTGTCCAACACCGTCTCATTGTTCAAAGCTTGGTAGTCCATGTAGAATCTCAAACTATCATATTTTTTCTTCATCGACAGGACGAGACTAAAAAAAGAGCTCACACTAGACCAGATAATCCCGTCCTTGAGCATCTCTAGGATCAACTTCTCTATCTCATCCTTTTGAATATGAGGGTATTTGTATGGTCTGACACTGATGGGGGAGCACCCTCCTTCAAGGTAATAGCATGTTTGTGCTCCCACAGGAAGGTAACCCGCTTGGTTGTTGGAGAAAACATCCTTGAACTGCTGTAGAAGCTATTAGAACCTTTCAAGAAACTTTGTCAACTCCAATTTTCGAACCTCCTCAATGCTCTGCAACTCTACCAGGTAGCCGAGTCCTGCTCTCTGTATCGACTTGACCATGGTTTTGAGTAAAACCATAGTTTTGCATAAACTAGTATCACTTCTCAGCGTCACCTTCCCACTCTCGTCAGGGACTTCCAATCCATGTTCATCTCCCCCAGCGTTCGAAGCCACTTCACCCCCAAAATCACAACTGTGCTACCCAAATCTAAGGGAAGGAAGTTCTATACCACCTGTAGGCTATGGAATGTCAGAACCAACCCTTTGCAAATTCCCCGACTTTTCTCCACCTTCCTTGTACCAACGATGACGCCAAAGCTCCATGTAGTCACCAGCTCCAACCCTAGCTTCTCCACAATCTGATTTGAGATAAAGTTATGTGTGGTAATGCTATCCACCAACACCACAATCGGCTGTTCTCCAATCCACCCCCTCACCCTCATGGTGTGATTCGAGGTAAATCCCACCACCAAAATGAAGGATACCTCTGCCACATCCAAATGTAAATGCTCATCCACCGCATCCTCCTCTGACTCCTCACTTTCTGTATCCTCCTCTTGAACAAGAAGAATCTGAACGGCGTGTTACTTACAACAGCGGCCTAGGGTATATTTCTCGGCACAGCAGTAACACTATTTTTTTGTTCTTTTATCCTACACTTGTGCATCTGTGAGGAGTTTGAAATTTTCCCCACGACAACGAAGGGAAGGTTGTAGAGCATGGGAAAGTTAAGGATAATTACCACCTCGAAACAAGACTTAGTCGGAGCACGACTCGCCCTTGGATACTTTCATAGAAGGGAAAACCTAGAGATGCTGACGACTGTCCCAGCAAACACACGTAAAAGCTACCCAAGAAACATAAAAACAACATATATATAATACTAAATAACTAATGGCGTACCACACCTATTGGGCGGCAACCTGACCCCTAAGATACCGTCGACCCCCTCTACTTCCCCACTGAACCGGTCCTGAATAGCAAGCCTTTTCCAGCTCCTACTGCATCCAGTCCAAGGGAGCACCCGCCTCAGGTGCATTGCAATATCATACTATATAAAAGAATCAACTTAATCCTTTGACTCTAAAAATAGAAGTCAAAATAATCTCATCATTAAAATTAATCGAAATTAAAGTAAAATTAAAAGTTAGCTGATGGTGTTAAAATTGTGAACAATAAAAATGTAAAAATGTGAACAATAAAAATTTACATTTTTCTGAAATTTTTATAACAAATAAATTATTAGTTTAGGATTGAGATTTTTTTTAGAAAATTTATTAATAATAATTGCTAAAATTTACAAATTTAATATGTATTAATTTCTTCACACAGCAGCTTAAATATTTTATTAAACAAATTATCTGCTTAAGTTTATGATTTTTTAAGAAAATATATCAATAATAACAGCTAAAATTTTTAAATTTATTATGTATTAATTTCTTCACAAAGCTTCTGAAATAAAATTAAAGATATTGGAAATATTATAGATAGACTATATCTCAAAAAAAGATAAATTCAAAACTAGATTTTGTAAGAATTTTAATATTGCAAATTTTTAAAAAACTTTCATTTTGAACACAATTTGTTAATTTTCACTTAAATTTTTATTACTTTTAAAAGCAAGAATATGTTGTCTCCCGCGTTAGCAGTGCAGGGATTAAGTGAAACCTATTATACATTATGATACTAAGATGAAGCCCACCCCCCAACCCCCAAAAAAACCCTCCCACACACACACCCTAAAATTAATCGAGTGGCTATTTTGATCATTTTCTCAAAAGAAAATGAACCATTCACTTCAGATCTGGCCTGAAAAAAATATATTAGGATACAATGATCACATGACATCAGAGTAACAGCCACTTCTATGTGTTAAAGGCTTATGTCACTTATGAAACAAAATATCATTGGCAACATATCAATTTTCAAATTGAAGCACATAAAATTGAAAGGCATTTTATAGGATTAAGATTGAAGAATGAAGAAAACAGTTGTAACCTAAGGAGGTAATCTCCATATGTTAGCTTCCATAAAAGTTAAACTCCATAATGGGCAAAAAAAAAGTAAATATGCAGCAAACAACAAGACAGCGATATAAATAATCAACCATGCACGCTAAACATTAAGTAACAAATATTGTTTTCAGTTAGGACACTTTCATTTGCTTCTGATTGCTTATTTAACTATAAAAAATCAACAAAAGTCAAAAGTTACAGCATGCATTGCATCTAGAGTAATCCAATACTTGCATTGATGGTAAACAAATACTGAACTCCCATAAAGATCAAAAATAATTTCAATGAATAGTCAATATGACAACCTGCAATTGAATGCTGCAAATTGCCCAAAGCAAAAACCTTTCTTCAGCAACAATCTTGTACAACTTAATGGCAGTCTGCAAAAAGTAACCGCACAAAATCAGTAATCACTAGTGGAGAAGTAAAACTCAAGAAGCACTGCCTCATCAAAAATACCTGCTGTTGCTTCACAAACGAATACTCACGCACATAACAGTTAAAAAGACCCATCAATAATTCTAAGTTACTTGGGAACTTTCCACAAGCATGTTCATAGCATGAAGTGGCAAGGTCCACTGGAGAGATGAACATAAAATAAGACTCAGAATATAAATCCTTACAAGATATTAATGATTATTAAAGAATGTAACAAAGAGTAGTGATACAGACAGCGATCAAGCCTTTGAAATACAATCTGTAAAGTGCTGAGGGTGAGATCATCAATTGGAACTATATTCAAATTACTCAAATATAAGAGCTCTTTGGCCTCCAAACAAACACTTAGTGCTTCATCAAGCCTCCCTATCCGTTCCAAAATGAGAGCCTTGAGTGCCTGACACAAAGATACATGAAGATTTCAAAATACTGTATAAACATAGTCTGGTGATAACCATTTCAATGTGGATGTTAGAATCTGTAACACTAAATTGATAATAAGAAGGGCAGAGAATAAACAGAATGAGTGAAAGCTGTAGATACCATTCATAGGCGTGCCAGCTAATAAGATGTAAAAGACTAAAACAATATGATATCTGATATCACTCAGCAGTGTTGAATAGCTTTAGATCTAGGCCTAGGTGTTTGAAATAGAGATGCCATATAAGTACCACAAAAACAGAGAAATACCATAGAGACTTAAAAGTAGATGTAGAAACATATTTAAGCCATTTATGTTGCCTGGATATAAGTGCTCAGCAGCAAAAAAGTCGTTGAAAAAGTTGAATTGGGAAGAAAAAAGAATGTTAGGATGGATATGCGGAGCAAGAAACAAATAATATAAAGGAACATTGGGAGTATAATCTATTAATAATAAAATAAAAATAATAGACTTGGGAGGTTTGAGAATGTACTACGTGGAAGATGTGCTAATGAGACTTGTAGATAAAATTAAGGTTGAAGGATAAGAAAAAAAGAAGTAATTGAAGGTAACTTAGCACAAATTGTGCATCAAGTTTTGTCCAAAAGGTTTAACTACTCATGCACAACTCAACAAAGAAGAAGAATGGCGGATGAAAATTCCTAAAACCAATCCAAAAAAGTTGAGATAATATTATTAATAACAATGAAGATCACCATGCCCTCAACATTGTTAGGTTTAAAAATATAATCATAAAGCAATTCTATTAAAGAACTTGCTTTACACATCTTTTTAGCACTCAAAAGTAAAGCTCTTCTAAAACGCTTCGAAGCAACATCTTGGAATCGTTTCTTTTCTCTAAAGCTTATTATTTTACTTTGGAGTTTATGCTAATCACTTAACTTGGAAGCATCAAATTTTTTGGATAAAAATCCCAACTGTATAGTTTTGCTTATTTTCTAAACGCTTTTCTTGAAATGGTGTGTTTACTTTGTAGGCATATATAGCTACTTAAATTTAAAAAAAAAAAATAATTTGAATTCTAATGCGGAAAAAGAAACCTAAATGTAGAATTCTCATTTCTAAAAGTTAAGAAAATTAATTTGTGCATCCTAAACACTTTTTATGGAAGGTAAAATTAGTACTTTTAATACTTCATATTCATCTTTGAGATATAATATATGGGGTTAAGTGAAATGTTCATATAATAAGTAGGGACATCATCATAAGTAGTCTTATCCCAAAAAATTTAAATATGTATTATGAATTCAAATTTTTTAATTGATATTGGCAAGTACTATCCAAGGTGTTAAGCAAATTCTTCACAAATCATTTTAAAAAACTTCAACTCATGAAACCTCAAGTCTATATAGTCACCTCAGTTACAATGAAATATTATTTGATTTCTAATGCTTCAAAATAAACTTAAAGGTACAATCATTTGCATGTCACCTCTTTTAACCCTTTACTTTTCTCTCTAACAAGTATATGAGCGTATGTGTTAAGTATATAAAATGAGTATGATCATCGCCGTCATTAGCCTTATCCCAAATAGTTTGAATCTGCATTATAAGTCCATATTTTTCATATGTTCGTATAGTCAGTTAAACCAAATCATCGCATATCATTTTGAATCGTTCATGTACAGGTGCTTTTTCTATCCTTTATTGCATGTCCAAACAACCTAAAGTAAGTTTTCAATAATCTTCATTGCATATCATTCCAACTTTTTCTCCAACATAATTTTCATTAATTTATCCTTCCGAATTTTTTCACATTTCCATATTAACATTCTCGTTCCTGTCACAATCAAATCAAATATCAATAACAACTTCAAAGCCCAATATTCAAATGCATACAACATCATCGACCAAACTAAGGGTTTATAAATTTATCTTTAAACCTCCTCGATATCCTTTGAACACATAAAAACCGCAAGGCATTTCTCCATTTTATCTATCTATTCATAACTATAAAAATCAAATTCACTATGTATGCATTATTCTATACAACAGATCCTGGATATTTAACCAGTTACATCTAAGTATCACATTATCTTTCAATAATCTTAAATGATAAATGCTAACATCACACCCACTAAAATATCATATTGTATACTTGTTGACCTCATTTTTAGTGTGGTCTTAGTCTCCTACTCCCAAAACCCATAATCTAGCCTTAGAAGTTCCTTGTTGACCATCCTAGCGGACTAGTAATGAAGCCCACTTCCCATAGAACTTCAAACCACTTCTTGACTCATTTTTTGTGAATAACTCGCATGAGTGGTTTCAAGCACTCAACTTCTACTTGCAAGGGTTAAGGACCAACAGGTAGAGGGCCCGAAAATGAGTTCCTATAAGATCAAACAGCCTTAGGTGAACCCATTTGTGACTCGAATACTCGTGAACACCGCAATTCACGCACTCACTGCACCACACACGACTTTGACTTGATTTGACTTGCACACCGGTGAGTTTGTCCGGACGACCCCGGATGACGAAACGGACTGCACCAACGCATCTGGAACGTCAACTTTAGTTAGGAATGACACCCGTATTGCTAGGGTTATGTGTGCGCACAAATGACATGGAAATCGATGCACGTTTTTTTAATTAGTGAGCCACGGGCCCGAACTCAACCCAGGTTCAACTCAGGATCGATTTGGGTTGGATATGGGCTGAACACGGACAAATTGTCTCAGCTTATATGATTTTGAATTTCAAAATTTAAATTTTAAATTTATCATTTAATCCCCAACTAAACTTTTTCAATTAAGCTGGCTGCCTGAAAGGAAAACATTCAATCTCCTGCCAATTTCTTCGCATAACAGCTATCGAGCCCGCTCCTTTGATTAATTCGCCCCACTGTTAGGGTTATGTGTGCGCACAAATGACATGGAAATC
>NEWO01000548.1:305056-320752 GCA_003013225.1 Phalaenopsis aphrodite | reverse complement strand
AATGAAAAAACAAAACTTGAAGATGAGAAGTCTATTCCTATGTATCTATCTATCCACCTACATAAATGCTAATGTATTCTAAAATTGCATAAAAATATTTGGTGGTTGAATTTGCTCTATGTCAATTATAAAGCAATGTATAGTTCGAGATGAACTTCTAACTTCCTAAGAAGAGCATTGTCATTATCCTTACATTTAAAAACTAGCATTATGCCTTCAAAAGTTAGATCTAAAGCAACTATTCTCCATAACATCATTAAAGTAAGTGGCAAGCACTATTTTAAGAACTTTTAAAAATTTGATCATCAATTGGATGAATAAAACCTTACACAAACGATGGCTCTAATTTCATGAAATAATTCAATTTCCATGCCTAGTTTCTAAAATGGATTACAATTAAATACATAGATATTTGATGCTATTTAAATATATTAGATTGTTTAAATTAGTGAAATGTAGTGATAAAATTAGACTTCCAAGTGGGCTACTAGATGTGAACAAATCATCTTTTTGTTTTCAAACATTTGATGAATGTGTGTGTTTGTGCTATATACCTTTTCAATTAATTTTCTTAAATTTTAACCTTTATTTTATTAAACCTTCTTGCATCTCTTTATTCAAAATATAAACATAAACTCGTGAAATTTATGTTCCACCTTTTAATAAACAATTCCACTTGTTAAAGGGTTAAGCAATCAATCCCTAGTTTTTATAAAATTTCCCCACATGCTTGAAGAAATTCTGTAATCACACCAAAAGTTTTCAAAATATAGTCAAATTCTAGTTCTTCACAAGAAAATTCCAAAAACATAAAGTGATAAGCAAAACATCACTTGATCCATTGTTGCAGCAGCTTCGAAGAAAAACAAATAAACCGATTTATAAATTATATGAAGAACTAATAAACATATCAAAAGGAACAATATCAAATTTAGATGATGTATCAAACAAAAAAAGAATGAAAGCAAGCTATTGCTAATTTAAAAATGAATTTGCCCCTGTTAAGCACAATTATTTAATATTCAAGAAAGAAATGTGGAAAGCTTGAGATTAAAACAGCCAAAACAAATTTGGTAAAAAGATTTATTTTTATCTTTTTTAGCATTCAAGTTTTTTATTTCTTATTTTTTTTACCTTGTATTCTTCTTTAGGAGTAAGGATGAACCATATAAATGTATTTAAAAACTATCATGCTAACATAAATAAGAAAATAAGAGTCTTTCAGATTCTCATTGCTTTAATTTTCAAACGACACCACAGTTCTTTTTTGCTATAAATTTCCTGTTGATTTCTAGAATCTTTGTGATGGAAAGCTCCTTTTTACAGACAGAACTACTAAAGTTTTGGTAACAGTAAGAAAGCTATTGTTCGCCTTTTTTGAAAAGGAGATTATTTACATTGTCATGGTAGCTTTTAAACAATTGTTTTCTCCATAAAATCTTTACAACTAATTATAGAAAAAGCTATAGCAAACCCAAATGGACCCTATGTTAATCAATGATTGGTGAGTTAATCTTACTTTTTTATGCCATAAACATAATTCAAGTTTTCATTTAAAGCAGAATAAAAATTGAATCTCCCTGATGACAATAATATGCCACAAAATGTTTCAATTTAGCTAAATTGAAGAGGCATATGAACTAGATACCTCTGACATTCAAGTAAGGAACTACTTTAATTCCATTCCAGAAAACTCATGTGAGAAGCTGAGCTCTATCCCTTTTCAAGTGTACAAGAAGATCATCGTGCATTTTTCCTCCTCTTTTCTCCCTTTACTATTTTACTTCCTTCCCGGTACACATATAGTCTATAATATATGACTAGTGGGTGCTAATCCACCATAACTTTGATCATCATAACAAATGTTTAGTTAAATAGCTAATTAGCTTCCTTTTTTCCTAGTTTTACATCTCGTGCATCTCTCATCCAGAAAACATTTTTACTGCATCTTGCACCTTCATATGTATTGTTTGACTTGGTGTTGTACTATCATAATGTGGAAAGAATTTTTAATTTCGAGAATGAAATAGTTATAATGCTTCCATGATACATGTTAAGGGTTCAATAATAAATGTAAAATTATAAAGTACAGACCAATTTCAGGCAATCACCTCAACCAACATCATGTCTCGGATCATGTTAAGGGTTCAATAGGGAGTATTGCATTTTCTCTCAAATTGAGATGCCCCAATGTTCACTAAACTTCCTTAACACAATTCCCAATCAAATTTCAGTCCTTATTTTACAAGGGAGGAACTACAACTACAAAGTAAGAAATCCCAAATTGGAATAGAAATGACAAGAAAAAAAGATTATGGTTTGAATACGACAGCAGAGGGAACTTACAAGAGCATACGGAGAATTTGGGTACTTCGCCAGAAGCGCAGCTGAAAGCTTAAGAGCCGTCTTGAACTGACGAGAATCAACTGCGTCCCATATCGGCCGTACCCTTCGCTCCGGCATACCACCGGCGAGCCCAAGCTTAGAGGCCATTGAGCCTTAGGTTTTGTAAGTGAGAATGAGGATGCTAGGGTTCCTTGGGTTTAATTCTCCGTTTGATTGGAGTTTTGATTGCGATTAGTGGGAAGGAAGGAGCGAGGCAGGGAACGAGCTCAGAGGGCAGTTTGGTTACCGTCTGCTAGAAAAAGATGAAACATTTGGCTGAGCAGCGAGCGCTCGCAGAAAGACTGCTAACTCATGAAATCCGTTGGTGACCGTGGTTAGCATTTAGCCGGCGTGAGGGGAAGATTCTTGGGTCATTCAGCTATATAGCACATTACTTTTATTTATTTGCCTCTCACACCTAATTTTTTTATATTTATATCGCATAAATCGTTTATCACAAAATGGTAGTATTATTATCACTTTCTAAAATAAAAATACACCTTTTAAGTAATAAATTTAAAACAATAAATTTATGTATGACAATTTAGATGTGAGAAATAATTACATAAAAACTGTGTTCTACATATGTAAATTTTCCAAAAAATATTCTAAAACCTGAGAATTATCATACATGGCTTAAANCTTGACTTCTTGCATCTGTATATGTGTTGTTTAGATCGCTCCTATGTTGCCCTTGACTTCCTGCACTTGTAGATGTGTTCTTCTAGTCATTCCTATGCTATCTTTGATTTCTGACACCTGTATGTGTACTGTTTTAAAAATTATTTGAGCATTCTTCTGGAGAGTCTCTCTAATTACATTTGTTGAAAGATTTTAAACGTTTTTTTTTAGGTTGATTCACTTGTTATTTCCCATTGGATTTGTTAGTTTGAATGAGTCAACATTGCATCTGTTGAAGATTTTTAATTACATTTGCTACTTCTTACATCAGTATTTGTGAGTCAATCTTCTCTTTTTTTGTTTGTTTGGTTACTTTTGTTACATGGATAAGTCAAAAATTGAGAATTTCCGATTTAATTAGTTGGGAAACACTTATTTGAAGGTGAAATGTCTTAAATCACTTTAAGCACAAGTTAAAACGTAGGCTTTTAGATTTTAGAAGCATACCCTAGGTGAGAGTCCATTCACCTAATCCTCAGCATAGTCTTCCTAAATTTTAGGAGCATACCCTAGGTGAGAGTCCATTCACCTAATCCTCAGCATAGTCTTCCTAAATTTTAGGAGAACACCCTAACTGAGCGTTCACTCACCTAATTTTCGAATAAATAACGAAACTTGACACTTAACCCTGATTCACAAACTGATTAAGACACTAGACTCGAGGACGCACCGAGGCGTAATCCATGCTTCCTTAATTAAATCAACGGTGAAATTCCCTTAATGACTTAACCTACAATGAAACTCAGTGCATCGGGATTTAAGCTTGAATATTACACTCAAATCCTCCTGGCAATTGAGAAAATTTGTTAACGCCACATATGGATCATCAGACTAGGATAAGTCTAGGGTCTAGGTGGCGAGGGCGATGACGACATTGCTTATATGTGTTTAAACGAGGGATACGAGGTTAGATTATTAGAATAGTATATCCTACCTCAAGGATCTTCGATAAGGGAGAAGGAAGGACCCACGATACTATTCGTTGATTATTGGTGGGATCGTTGTTCCCGACACTCTTAGGTTGTTAGTAGTTCTAGCACGATTAGCGTGACTAGTCTGTGGACTGTACGGCGTTACAAAATATTTACAAAAATAAAATAAAAATTTCTTTTGCATGATTAAAAGAACTCTGCATAAAAAAGACTTAAACAACAACTTTTGCATAAAAAATCAAAGAATTTTTCTATGAAAATTTATAAAGGTCAACGGCTAGTCACTTGGATTGAGGTTAAGGACTGTCTTATGTAGATTGTCGGGCTGGTAACTCTTGTTCAAGATCGGGAAGCACACAACCCAGCTCTGAGCCCCCACTTTTACTAATGTCTTATACCCAGTCCTGATCTTTCATATATGGCTAAGGGTTTCTTTTGCTCGTGATTTTTACAACTCATTTTTCTGACTTTCGCGTTGGGTTTTCTCATTTTGTTTAATTTTCTTACAAGTTTATTTAAATCTGTTGCAAATCATACTATGCTCGCAACATTAATAACGCAACAGTAGCAGATGTCTAAGTACGCTTTTACAGTTTATCTACAGCATTTTACTTTATTGCATTTTACCTTTCAAGTGTATTTTATTTATCTGCGATTTGCTTATTCTGCATGCAAAATCAAAACTGAAACCAAACAAACCCAAACATTGACATCAAAACTGTGAAGCACAAATCACCGATCTCAAACACTTAAACCTCGAGTCGTCGCAACGACAGGAGCTTGGAGCCAACTTTGCAGGCAGCACGCCCAGGGATTCAGACTAAGCAGCAAGATGATTTTCTCAGCACTATCTCTTCTTAGCATAATGACAACTAATAGAACTTCGAGGTAGCTCGCCTAGCGCGACTTAAATCCTCACACTCCCTTTTTAGGCTCTTGTACAATCATGTTGTGCAGCGTAAGTTCTAACCCGCCTTAGGTTCCAAGATTGTTGTGTGACACGACGTAAATCCTCTTATTGTTGTGGGGTATTTGCATATTCGAGTATTATGCATATGTAAGTCTCAAATAATAAAATTTGCAGGATTGAACTATTGAATAACATCATCTCTAAAAATGCAGTCACACAGTAAGATAGTTTGGGAAGTCATTGAGGGTTCTACTNTGTGATGTTGAGCATATAGGACCTTTGGCTACATTTGAAAAGTGTAATGCTAAGGAAAATTTGGCAACTGGGGAAACCCAACTGGAACTTCTCTCTCCTTTCCATATTTCTTTGAATTTTGAGGATGTTCTGGTTCAGTCAGTTAGCCCTGGGGTTGCATCATGTCACATTGTTATTCCTTTGGAAAAGATTTCTAATCTATTGGGGGAAGAATGAACAAGTGCAGAAATCTCACTGGCAGAGGAGAAAGGGAAACTATGAATTGATGAGTCTAAAGTAGGGTAGAAATTCGGAGAATGTGGATTATTATTACTCGGAAGGTGAACATGGACGTACCCAGACTAGAGCTTCTAGAAAGGGTATTTCGTCTAACCATGTTTAACGTATTAATTTGGAATATTTGAGGAGTTGCAGATCCTTACTCCCTGGGTAGACTCAAGTCACTGACAAGATTCATAAAGTTGGGATTTTCTCCATTTTGGAACCTTTAGTCTCGGCTCCTACTGATCGTATTTTGAGTAAATTTAAACACTTCCACTTTTTCAATAATTGTTCTAACAAGATTTGGGTGTTTTGGAGGAAACACATTTCTGTTAATATTGTGATTGATGAAGGCCAGTTTGTGCATCTATATTTGGTTATGGATGACTTCACGGGGTGGTTGACTTTTGTTTATGCGGGAACTTCTTCACAGGCTAGATATGATCTCCGGAATAACATTAGGAATCTGGGAGTTGTCACGCCAGATAGATGGATGATTGGGGAGGACTTTAATATGATTTTGCATAACTCTGAGAAACTTAGAGGGTGTAGGGTTTGCTCCTCTTTGATGGACAAGTTTTTTCAGGCTGTGGTAGATGTTGTTTTGTTTGATTTGGGATTTGTGGGATCAAAATTTACTTGGAAGCGGGGGAAGATTTTTCAAAAACTTGATAGATGCTTCGAGAATCAGGCTTGGAACACCTCTTTTAGTTTCTCACAAGTACAACATTTATGCAGCTCTGGATTTTATCATAATACGCTCCTTCTCTCCTTTGATTTCTATAAGAAATCCACGAGGTACTACTTTAGATATTTGAATGTTTGGGCTAAACATGAGAATTTTTTAACTTTTATTGCTGCTCACTGGCCTTGCTGCAAGGCGGGTACTGCTTGGTTTCATCTTTGGAAGCTTCATAAGAATGTGGCTTCTACTTTGAGAGCTTGGAGCTGGGAGGTTTTCGGTGATGTTCATGCTTGAGTGCTTAAGGTTGAACAACGTGTTAATACGTTACAAACTCTTGATCACTCTACTAATGCTTTTGTTCCTCAAATATAGGAGGAACATAAGGAATTGTTGGAAGCTACTATGTTGGAGGAGGAGTTGTTACAATAGAAAGCTGATAGAAATATGAAATATTTCCATGCAAGCATAAAACAACGAAGGGCTAGTAACACCATTGTTATAAAAAATGAGGTTGGAAACTAGGTTACGGGTGAATTTGAACTGGGAGAGAGCGCTATAAAATATTTCACAAGCCTTTTTCAAGCTCATCAAACTACGAGAGATATTGAGGCTCACTTGTTTAATGATGTTAGAAATTATACTGGGGGATTAGATCTTTGTAGTATCCCTGATGAAGAGGAAATCTTCAATGTGTTCTCGGATATCAATTGCAATAAGGTCCATGGTCCAAAAGGGTTTACATCAGATTACTATATTAAATGTTTGGGTATTATTAAAAGAAATGTGGTGGAGGCCATCCAAAGTTTTTTTAGAGGNCTCAGGATCTATGACATCCCCTACCTTTTCTTTTCTTTGGACTCCTGAAATAACAGTTCATATTTGAGTCACTCTCACTTGCTTTTCTACGTCTTATCGTGAAAGCCTAAACTTTGGAATCTTGAAGACTAATACCTCTGATCATTATCGAGAGTTTTCTCAAGTGACCCCAGTCATTTGAGATGTAATTAACTATAGGGGTTTGTCTTTATAGCGAACTTGAAACCTGACCAAAAGAAAATATATTGAGATTGTCATACCTATTTTATACTGTTTTTGATGATATTGCACTTTAAAGAAAGGTATTTTTGATGTTTTGTTGTAAGAATGATGAATTAGGGTCATTAGAGCAAAAAGATGCAAAAATGAGCAAATTTGGAGCAAAAAGAACCAAAATGTGAAAATTTGAACTAGGCCGCCAATGGCGCCCTCGACGCCGCCGACGGCGAGATTTTCCCGAGACTACAGAACAAAAATTATCTAGAAGCCCGCCGACGACGCCCTTGAGGCCGCCGACGGCGAGATCAAAGGTTATGCCTACTCAAGCTTTGGATAAGGCCAAATTTTGAAGGGATGCTTAGGCAACTCTTGGGAAAGCTCATCTACAACTTTAAAAGAATATTTTGGTCGAAAATAGAAGAAGTCTAAGGAGTTTAAAGCGTGTTATAGGCCTTAGAGGTTACCATTAGTGTATAGAATTTTCATTAGAGTGTAACAATTGTGAGTAATTCTTCGAGAGATTGTAAAAGTGGAGAGAAAGTAAGAGATTTCCTCATCCTTGCTACTTTGAAGAGGAATTTTGTGTGCTGTAAAGAAAGGAAGAGATTCAGAGGAACTTCAATGAGTGTTCTTGGGAGAAATTAGAGATAAGTTATTTACTTGTTATAGTTTGTATGACTTTGATTTTATATATGAATTTCGAGTTTTGTTGTGTTTTCCCCATGAGTTCTGAGTAGTTTTCTCTGTCTTTCCTCTTGTCTCGAGATTTGTGAAAAAGTGATTTGAATTGATGAAGCCATGAAAATGTTTAAGAAATTGTGATGATCTTTTCACTTAAATCTTAATTTACTTTCAATCTAGTCAATTGATTTGTTAAAATATGTTGAGTTTTACAACTAAAATTAATGTTACATCCAAGATTCAGGGAGGTCAAAGCCCTTGGAAGTTGGGTGCAAATAAATACGGAAATATTATTATCGAACGAAGAATTGTATATTTTAGAGTGACAGACTAAAATCTCCAATTCGGTCCTATCGTTTGGGTGCTGATGTGTAGATGCTAGCCCTCAGGTGAGGGGAACGTGGGAGCTCCGAAGTGAGAGTCAGTATCCTCTCAGCTTAGCCGCAGAATCAGTAACCAAACATAGGATTAGTCAATGTTCTTTATGTCTGGACCAAAGGATAAAGAATATGTATGCTCTTATTTGGCACAATATAAATTGAACTAATTTATTTTATCCATTCACTATAATTTCTTGACAGGGAGAAGGATGTTTTCTTATATATTGAATATCACAATTACACCCTACTTTATATCATTAGTTACTTATTAGTTATTAAAATTATTTATTTATTTCAATTGTCTATTAGTGACAGATAAGCAAATTGAACGTCGTTGTTGTGATTAAAGTCTTGCTTTTCTAAAGTCTTAGTCTGTAATTCTAAACAACTCCCTGTGGGATCGATATCTAGGACTTCANGGTCCAAAAGGGTTTACATCAGATTACTATATTAAATGTTTGGGTATTATTAAAAGAAATGTGGTGGAGGCCATCCAAAGTTTTTTTAGAGGTGAGGTTCCTAGAAAACATTTCACCGCTGCCACTATTGTTCTTATTCCTAAATTGACACATATGACTGCTTGGGAACATTTTAGGCCTCTCTCTATTACTTCTGTGATCACGAAAGCTATTAGCAAAATTTTGATGAAGTGTATTCAACCTCATTTACATCACATTATCTCACTAAACTAATAGAACTTGATACAGAGTTGGGGAATTGCCGATAATATTATATTGGCGCAAGAGTTAATCTATGATATAGATAAGAGATGTAGAGGCGGAAATTTAATTACAAAAATGGACATTTGAAAAGCCTATGACTCTCTAAGTCAGGAGTTTATTTTGAAGGTGCTTAAAGAAAGAGGTTTTTCTACTGATTTTTGCAAGCTTATTCATACTTGGCTTTTTTCTGCTTACAGTAGCATCATTGTTAATGGGAATGTGCATGGTTTCTTCTCTATGGGCCGTGGGATTAAACAGAGGGATCCTTTATCCCCTACTATATTTATTTTGGTTTTTGATTATTTCTCTCTCTTAATTAATGAACTCTTTACAAGAGTACCATCATTTCATTTTGCTAGCAAGTCTAAGGTTTGTGTATCTCATTTGGCTTATGCGAACGATGTTATATTATTCTCTAATGCATGCAAGAAGAATGTGAAGGAAATATGTCAAGTTTTGGAGGAGTTCCAGAATGTTTTGGTTCTCCAATTCAGTGCTAGCAAATGCCATATTTATACGGGGAAGTTTGTTGACCGTAGAAAAGTGGATTGGATTGCATCCTTCACAGGATTCTCTCTCCTCTTCCTCTTAAATATTTGGGGATTAACCTCCTCAAGGGAGGAGGAAACAGTCTCAACTGGATGAGATGGTAGAAAAAGTGCGTAATAGGATTCTTTATTGGAAACATAACTTCTTGTCTTTCGGAGGACGGATCATTGTCCTAAGGAGTATTCTACAAAGTTTGCCATTATATGCTCTGCAAGTAATACACATTAAAAAGAGCACACAAAAGGTTCTTGAATGATGTTTCGATAAATTCCTTTGGGTTGGTGGTCATTAGGCTAGGAAATGGTTACCTTGGAGAAGGGTTTGTAAACCGACGTATGCGAGAGGTTTGGGTTTTAAATAGCTACATCACATCGCCGATATAAATTATTTTAAACTATGGTTCAATTTCCAAAAAGGATATTCTTTATGGGCCTCTTTTATACTTAGCAAATATTTCCAAAAAACTAATCCTTCTTTAGTTACTTGGCGCATTGGTGATTCTAGAGTGGAAAAAACTTTTACAAATTCGTGAATGGGCCAACTCTTTTATTTTGTGGGACTTGGGTTGCAGAAATATATCCTTTTGGAAAGATATGTGGTCCCAGGTGCCTTGTTTTCTGGGGAGAATGTTGATGCTAATATCCTTGTTTCTGATAGTTGGCTTCATGGTGGTTGGAATTTGTCATTACTTACTCAGCTAGTAGGGGAGAAAAATGCTAAATTTATCTCATATGTTCCTTTCGAGACATATGAAGGATGTTCCTATGATTAAAACTGATACTAAAGGCTCTATATCTAAAAATCTTTATTTCTCTCTACACCATTTTGCTAAAACCAAATGGGGTGATACTATTTGGAGCCCTGCATTAACTCCCTATATGTCTTTTTTGGTATGGAGGATGTTTCAGAAGGTGATCCCATGCGATGATATTCTAAAATTAAAAGATTTATGTATGTCTTCTAGATGCCCGTTGTGCAAAGAGGATGAGGAATCTATTGAACATCTTTTTTTCACTAGCCCTTTTTCTTTGAAAATATGGAGCAACGGAGGGCATTGGTTTTGTATTGCTTTGATCTTGGGTTGGGATCTAATTACTTCATGCAACATCTACAATCTAGAACAAAAAAGTAAGTATTTTCTGCAAATTTATCCTTATATTATTTGCTGGTTTGTTTGGATGGCTCGTAATGACAGCAAATATGAGGGTAAAACTATTGTGTGGATCACTGCTTTTTCTAATATCATTGTGTATACTTATAAAATTATGATATTGGCTATTGTGAAAGATGCTTTTTTTTCTAGTATACCATCATTTGAAACTTGGAGGCAATCTACTCATGCTGGAGTGAGGACACCGCAACTCCCAATCTTGGTGAGATGGTGGCCTCCTCCAATAGGGTGGATTAAGTTTAACACCGACTAGAGTTGGAAATCTTCTTGCGCTGACATTTGGGGTTCAGCTCGGGATGTTGAGGGCTGCTGCAGGTTATTTTTCTCTTCCCCTTCTATTACTGACAATCCCCTTGAAACTGAAGCTAGGGTGGTTTTAATGGTTGTCTCAATTGGTGCCATGTTAAATTGGCAGCATGTTTTGATTGAGATTGATTCAAAAATTTATATGATATCATGAATGGGGTTAGAAAGGTGTCGTGGGACATTTCTTATTATTTCAAACAAATTAAACAATTGAATGAGCATGCCACTATCACTTGGAGTTTCATATTTAGAGAGGAAAATAAATCGGCGAACTGGTTGGCAAATGCTGGTGCTACATCTAACAATATTTTGGTTGGTAAAGTGCCACCTTGGCCTCTTAATATTTTGATTTCTGGGGATCTTTTTGATGCCCCGTTTATTAGGCTCCTAGCATGCTTCTCGGTTTCCTGGCTTTGGGACATGGGTTGTAGTGCTTTTTACCTGTTTAGCTCAGCCCCTAGCATGCTTCTTGATTTTGGTTGGTAAAGGCCTCAAAAGTTTCTATTTGTTCTATTTTTTGGTACAGGTTACCTTATTTTTGCCTCAAAAGTTTCTTCTTCCATAGTTGGAAGTGGCTCATATTTTATGGAGAACCTTTTGGGTTTGGTTTTTTTTTTTGTACAAATACCTGGGTATTGGATTTGTGTTTTTTGTATATGTTTTGTATTCATATTTTATTTTTTTGAGTGGAGTTGTACTATGGTCGAGGAACCCCTATACAAGTGTGTATTGTATTTTTTTTGGAAATTAGATTTGAGGGATCATCTTACACTGCCACCTTTGTACTCAACCTTGGTGGTTAATATGTAGGGAGTCCTATAATGCTCCTTCCCTTAAAAAAATGTACATATGTATATGTGTGTGTGTATGTGCATATATATTTATATGCATACATACATACATATGTAGATATGTGTATGTATATATATGTAAGTAACTAAGTATATATATATATATATATATATATATATATACACACACACACACATACATATCCATACATACATACATATATACAAATACAAAGATGGCTTCAGCTGACCTCAATGGTTTCTTCCGGCAGAAGAAGGGAGCATATCGAAGAAACCATCATCCTCCTCCTCCAAGAAGAACTCCAATAAGTCAATCCTCTGCACCGTCGCGCTTGGATCACCGGATTCCGCTCAAGCCACACCTCTCACCCGTGGAAAGCTAATCTCCAAGCTACCTCTCCTTCTTTCTTATAAACTATACACCTTCATACATATTCAAAAAACCCTAAAAATGGCTTAATCCACCGATGGAGATCGGTGATCTTCTTTGCAGCTTATCATGATCAAATCTCAAGATGGAATGCCTCTGGGAGGGTAGGGTTTGATTCGCAAAAATGTAATAAGTTGATTTTGGTTGGGAAGAAAAAGGAATATGGTTAATGGTTCCTCATTTTTTATGCAACTGCTCTTGCAATGGAGATATGTATGTGACTTTGGTTTCAGTGTGTTATAAGCATTTTAACACTGTTCTATTTCTTAGCTGAACCAATTTGTGATTCACAGAGGTCCGTGTTGCACTTTTTTTATTTCTAATTTGAATTTTGGCTATGGTGATTTTACACTTCTGTAAACTTTATGTCCCAACACTTAAATTTTAATGTCTATACTTAAATAACACGTCGATATGTTAAATATATGTATGAAATTCATTTTTTAGAACTTATTGTAGATCATATTTTTTAGATAAAGTTAAACTTTTAAGGATTTTATATTGAATAATAGCAACTTGTTCAGTTCAGGGCATAATGGTCATTTATCCAGAAATAGCTAAAAATTAGTTGTTTTCCAAACGCACAAACCAAATAGACAAACAATTTATCAGGATCAGCTGCATATATCCATCTTGTCAGGATAAACTGCTTATCAGCATAAGTTGCATAAGCTGCAGTTGCTCCAAACAGACTCTTATTGTATATGAGATGTGCAAAGAATACGAGACAAAATTTGTCCTTCAAGAGTACATTTAGAAGAATGTGGATGCCACTTCGGAGGGAAAAAATTAGAACACTAGATACAACTATAAGGATAGTTTATGGCCAAACTACATAAGGAGTTCAGTGTGATCAATGTTGGAAGTATACATAACTACAACGTCAGTCAACTTACAAACTACAGTTCATTGTTAATCCATAGTTGTTCACCATCTTGGGACTCGATATACTTTAGCTAATTTCCTCTATTGCGAGGCCAGTAAAAGTTCTTACTCAATACTCTAGATTACATCTCCAAGTGGATTAAGGCTAAAGGGCTCGCTCAGATCGCTGTAGAGGTCATTTGGAGTTTGATAAGCCTAAAAATTACATGCTTTTCTATATACATTTTGTGCTCATTTTTAATGATAATGTACTTTAAAGGAAATTATTTTGCATTCTTTTGGTTCCATGTACAATAAATAGAGTTTTGAAGAAAATGGAGCAAAAATGATGCAATTTGGAGCCAATCAAGCAAGAAAGAAAATTCTAATCTTGTGAATTTTGATGTCATTCTTTTCTTAATCTCCTTTTACGTTTATTACATATTTTTTAATTAAATTACACTTTAAAGAAATGTTATTTTCATGCTTATCTTATAGGTATACACTTGAAGAGGATTGAAGCTAAAACGAGGCGAAATGGAGCAAAATGGGGGTGCTGCCAGCAGGGTGGTGCCAAGGCCCCATAAAGTGGTGCGTAGGCACCTGTCTCACCCAAAAAATAGTGCCTATGTGCTAAAAATGGTTGTGGACGAATCTAGACACCCTAAGGAGTTTATAAGTACCTTTTCGGACTTGGGAAGGCACCTTTTGGCATTTCAAATTCTTAGAAACTCCAAGAAAGTCCAAAGGTCATAGATAGGAGTAGAAGATGTAGATTTTTACATTTTTTGGAGATATTAATGATGGATTTTGAGATATATGTGTAAAGAATTGTACGAGCATTGTGTGGATCGGCAGGAGATTTTGTTTGAAGGGATTTTCATCTTTCTTCAGAGGGATAAAGCTAAGTATTATTTTATTCATCATTTTATAATTGTTGTAAACACTTTTTAATGGATTTGCTTTGATTTAATGAAATTTTTTTATTCATGCTTTGTGAGTAGGTTTTTTTTATTCTTTTCTTTTGATATGAAATACTGGCAAGAGTAGGAAAATTTGTTTTACGATAGAATAATTTCTATTCCTATGTGAAGAGTAATATCTCCTTTGCTTCATTAATATAACTTAAGTGACAATAGGTTATGTTAAAATATGTTGTAATTAAAACTAAGACTTAGGAGAGCGATGATCTTGTAACTTGATTGCACTCAAATGGTCTGGTCGGCTATGGTGAAGTAGTTTAGGCAGCAATGCACTTTCAAAGATATATAATTCATGATTGTTTTTAATATGAGCTTCTAGGTGACAACAAGCTGTGTAAAACTAATAGAATACTAAGCGTACCTATGCATTTAGAAGAGGGTACGTAGACATATGTTCCTTGTTAGCACATAATTTATTACATAATTCTATCAATTCTTTTACTGCTTATGTCATCATCTTTATTTGATGCATTTTTAGGAATTTAGATTTGCTTATAAATTCTCTTATTTTATTAATGTGATGATATTTTCAGCAGTTCTTAATTTAGTTTGCAAACTGGTCATTTGTAATGTTAAAATTTGTTGCTAAACATAATGATCCAGGAGGACTATGATTTTACTCAACTAGTCCAAGGGGAGTGCAAATATATAGGGAGATAAGTTTATATGGGCATAGAATTGGTTATTCTAAAGTGGCAAACTAGAAACTTTACCAATTTGGTTTTTAGTTTGGAACCTAAAGCCTGGTTAGTTCTATAAAGAAGGCATAGTGGGTAATCTGGAAGTGAGAGGATAGAATCTACTCAGCTTAACCATATCAATTAGGAACATAACTTTAAATTAACTAATGTTCTTTATGCACTCGGGAGAGGTAAGGAATATGTATGCTCCCATTTGTCATTGATCACATTAAACTCTAAACATTTCATTCTTACGCATTATCTAGGTCGTCGCATGTGAAAGTTAGTTTGTAACATCTCAAATTTTTCCAAACCAATTTCTCCAGTTAGAATTATCTTTAGATATAGGTTTATATTTAGGAGTAGTTGATAGAAAACACCCTTAATCATCATTCCAAACTAAGAACGGACAGTAGTAGATTATAATTAGCCTAAAATTTTGTAACCATACTCTGAACTTAAAAGAAAATCCTATACTACCTGAAATGATACATGCACTTGCATAGTACCCTAGTGTGTGATCTATAAATTAAATTCTAAACTCAACAGCATATTTGTTTTGCATACTAGCTGCCATAATTAAACAGAGTCAAGTTTTTGGCCATGGAATTAAATATTTGCATAATTGTGGGTTGGATCAAGTATTTAATGTCATCTCTGGAAATTGAAATTGAAGTAATTACACATATATGTACGCGTACATTCTAGGGGGCATCAACTTTTGGCACCGTTGTCAGAGAAGCAAAAGTAAAAACTTTAGAAGAATTATAGTTAAACCTGGATGAGTTAGATTTGGAAATTATAGTATTATTATCTAATGTGTTTAGTTATTATGAGTTTATTTATAAGAAAATTCAAAATACGTGTTGACACAATTTTATGGGGGGTTATTTTGTGGAAGCTGTCGGTTGCTAGAACGGAAATCCCATCACCCGCTTTGGAGGGACATTTAATTTATATTTATATATATATAT
>NEWO01000548.1:269219-297696 GCA_003013225.1 Phalaenopsis aphrodite | reverse complement strand
TCATTTCTTTACATTATCCAATTCATTACATAAGAATAGTAGTTTTTAATATCTCAAAATTCTCCAAACCAATTCATCCAAAAAGGGTTATCTTTAGAATTAATATTTGCATTTAGTTATAGTTACTATCTTTACATTTAACACTTACATTTAGGAGTATTTGTTAGATAAAACATCCTTTTAATCGACATTCCAAGCTAAGGACTAATAATAGTAGATCAGAATTTGACTAAGGACCTCTTACCTCGCTTCCCTATGGGATCGATAAACGAGACTCCACTAGAGCCCTGTATTACTTCAGTGATACGTATACTTGCATTTGAAATTGCGACTTTACAAAATCAATATAAATATATAAATCTGGGTTCATAAATTCTTGCATATTAAAAGTTGCATCAAGTTTTTGGCGTCATTGCCGAAGGTTTAAATCTTATAGTAGTGGTGTCATATTCTTGTATTTTTAGGTACATAAAAAGTCGTTGTCATGCTTGATTTGAATTTATTTGATTATGAATTTATAACTTAGGGAGTGATATTTTATTAAAGAGATGATGGGGAGGAAAATCATCATAAGGACTTTTGATTGAAATTGGGCTTTTTGAATGACTTAAAGACTTTGGCTTTTAAAATTGAGATTTAATTTGAGTTAAAATTTGGTCTAATTAAATGTTTAATTTGGTATAAGAAGATTTTATGAAGATTTTGGAAAGGATTTTAAAAGATTTTGAATTAAATTGGAAGATCAATTTGGTGGATTTAGGCATATGGTTACAATTGGGTCTTTTTTATTTGGGTGAAATTGGCTTCTTAATTGGGTCAATATGGCCTTGAATTTTGTTTATATTGAAATTGAGGGTACTGAATTTTGATTTGAGATTGAAATTGGGCAAGATTGGGCCAAGATTGGGTCAAATTTGGGAAACTGGACCTATAAGGGCAATTTAGGGCTTTTGGTTAAATTGGATAAAATTGGTCAAATTGGGTCAATGTGATGGTTAAAAATTGAAATTGGGAATATTTGGGATGATTTTGGAATTTTTGGAATTTTTTGATTTTGAGGGGCATTTTGGAAAATTTTGACAATTTTGGGAACATTTTGGAAATTTAGTGATTTTAGTGAATTTTGGTCAATTTAGGTAGTGGTGAGTGATTTGAGATGACTTTTGGACAAATTTGGGTATTTTGGGTAACTTTGGGATTTTTGGCAAAAATTAGGTTTATAGACGTATTTTGGTAAATTGGTGATTTTGGGCTAGAATGGGCAAGTAAGTCATGAGGCCATGTCAAACTAATAGGAGCCATATGAGGACTCATTTTGGATGTTCAATATGTTGCTCCTAACCCTCTTAGCCAAGGACTAGGGGTTTGGGTCCATCCACATGAGCTTCCCAAAAGGAGTCAGGAAATCAAATAAAGGGGTCTTAAGGTTTGGGGTATGTGAGAAGTTGTGTGCATGCTAGCCTAGCCAAAACCGGACCACCTAGGGTTAGTCCTAAGGCTTGACCATCCAATGGGGACTCTCTTTGAACTCCTCCATACTGACCCCACCTACTAAGTGCTAGAGGTCAGGACCAATATGTGAAACTTCAAGTTGAGCAGAGAAGAGTGTAGAATTTCTAATGGTGAAGTTTCCTTTTCTAGTTCTCTAGGAATAGTCAACAAGAAAGTCCTATGGCTAGACCCTAGGCTACTAAAGAGGAAAAAACTAGACCTCAACCTTGATTGACGTTGGTGGATGTTTGGATTGTTAGTGGAATGATTTGATTTTTGAGTGTCATTGTGGATTGATCAGTTTAATTGATGTTGGTGGATGTTTGGATTATTTGTGGATTGATTTAATCTTTGTGTTTGTCACGAGAGAGGTGATTCTTTAACTTCTTATTATGGCTAGACTTATATATTTTCTCTTGTACTAGTTGGATTGACGAGTACACTACGACTCGAGACTCAAATGGACTTGAGATTTACAGGAGACATCTTGAGTTTGGACAACAATAGTTCTATCTCAATTTCATTATTTCCTTTATTTAACCTTGTTTTCATTCATTAGGGTCATGAACCTACTTGATGAGCAACATGTGGATAATCTTACACTATCTTTAGAACTGTTAGAGGTGCATACCTAAAGGGATAAGGTGATGCTTGGGGTTGGCGCTCAAGAGCCAATACATCAAGGATAATCATGTTCAGGGGATTAAACTCTATAAAATCATTTAAAAGTATCCAATTTATTGGTGTAGTGATTCTTATAGAAATTGAAATTAATGTAGTGAGAGGTGATGAGTTAAAAGAAGAATTAACCTCATTTATCAAGTGTGTTTATGTTTGTGTTACAACAATTTAAACAACTTAGGGAACACTTAAGTATATTTTTATGACGATTCCTGTTGTGGTAGTAGACTTTTCTTTAGTTTAATTTCATTTTAGCATGTTTTTGTTTAGACTTACTTTCTATTGCAAATTGTTTTATCCTAATGAATACTTGTAGATATTTCTGATAGATAAATATTCTGAACTTTTTTTCTTCCCACTAATATTTTTTGTATTGAATTCTATACATGTTGCACTGTTTGACATAGAACTGGCGCATGATGCGCCAGATCAGCGCATGATGCGCCAAAGATGACTTTTTGCAAATTAGGACTGTTCAAGATGAATTTTGTGCAAATTTTCAAAGGGACACTTGTTCTACACACCTATTGGAGTAATTCAATGTATCTAGACACTTTGGAAGATTCTTTTACGAAGGGATATGTCTCTTGATCAAATGACATATATTTTTAATTCAAAAGAGTTTACTTTTGGAGGGAATTTGAAATTCTTTTCAAAGGAGGCAGCCCAAAAATAAAAGAGAAGACTGCAAGGAGGCTTAGAGAGGGACGAGAAAGGGAGAGAGAGAGAAAGTTGGTGTGAGAGTCAAGAGGAGAGAAGAGGAGATTTTCTTCTAGGGTTGTAAGAGGAGAGGGAAGGTGAGAGATTTCTTCTTCATTACACTTCTAAGAGAGAATTGAGTGGGATTGTTAAGAGAGAAAGGCTTAGAGAGATGTTCTAGGGATTTGCTTGGGAAGGATTGTGAGATAAGTTGTGTATTTTATTTCTTTTATTTTGTAAACTTATTTAAATATATGAAATTTGTGTTTTGTTGTATCCTTCTCATGAATTTGGAGTAGTTTTCTTTATCCTTCTCCCTACTTTGAGATATGGTTTTGTGAAGAATTGATTTTGTTTTCTGTCATTTTACATGTTAATGATTTGAACTCATATCTTCATTTACTTTTTGATCTGGCCAATTGAAATGTTAAAAATTATTGAGAAACATATGTTCTGAAAAGGGATATGATTTCTATAACATAGGGAGAGTCACATTTGATTTCATGGGAGAGTATGTCATCCATGGGATTGGGTGCAAATAAATAGGGAAACATACTTTGTTTACTACAAAATTTGTGACATATTAAAATCCTTAATTTGGTCCAGTTGAATGGAAACTGATGCGATATTGTTAGCCCTTAGGTGAGAGAGTAGTGGGAGTTCTGGAGTGGCAGCCGGTATCCTCCCAGCCTAACCACAGAATTAGGAACCAAACTCTGAATTAATCAATGTTCTTTATAACACTCGGAAGAGGGTAAAGAATAAGATTGTTCTTATTTGACACAAAGCAGTTTATATATATACCTATATTTCAAATGATTTCAATTTCTTCACAATTCATATACTCATTGTAAAGGGAAAGGATGCTTTCTTAAATTTGAACTTTTGGTCAAAACAAAAACTTTGGTTAGTTTTCATAATTTTACTTTTGAAAGTTAGTTCTTAGTTAGTTTGCTTTGTTTTTCTACTGTATTTTGTACGGCATTTACCTTAGTAGTTAAAATTCAAACTTCACATTTTACTTTTATTTTTGTATTTTTAATTATAAAATAATTTCAAAAACTTAGTTAAAGGATTTTCCAACTTCCCTGTGGAATTAATATCTAACACTTCATTAGAGCTCTTTATTACTTTAGTGATACGTATACTTGCGTTGATTTAAACAGGAATTTGACAGTTTAAAAAGAGGTTTAAAAGATAAATTATTTTTGTAAAATGTATTTTTGTTGGGATTATATTACATATTTAGTATATATCTGTCGTGTGTAATTTCATAATATTGAAAAATATTTGCAAAATTTACACACTAAATCAACGTCTGCATCAGAGCGGATTGGAGCTGAAACGGGGCAAAACTGGATGCTATCAGCAGGGTGACACCAGTCGATCCCAGAAAATGGCAACTAGGTGTAAGAAATGGTTGTGGACGAATCTAGATGCCTCAAGAAGTTTATAAGGCACCTTTTGAGACTTGGGAAGACACCTTTTGATATTTTAAACTCTTGTATACTCCAAGAATGTCCAGAGGTCATAGATAGGAGTAGGAGATGTAGATCTCTACCTTTTCTAGAGATATTGGTGAGGGATTTTGAGAGATATGCGTAAAAAATTGAACAAGCAATGCGTAAATCGATAGAAGAATTTGTTGGAGGGATTTTCATCTTTCTTTCATAGGGACAAACCTATATCTAAAGACTTTGTTATAAACACTTTTCAGTAGATTTGTTTTGATTTGATGAAGTTTTCTATTTTGTTTTATCCATGCTTCGTGAGTAATTTTCTTTACTCTTTTCTTTTGATATGAAGTAATGGCAAGGATAGGAAAATTTGATTCATTGATGTAACTTAAGTGACAATAAGATATTTTAAAATTTATTGTAAGTGAAACTAAGATTCGAGAGAGCATCGATATTACAACTTGAGTGCACTCACATTGTCTGATTGACTATGGTGAAGCAGTTTAAACATCAATTCAACTTTTAAGGAAATATAATTCATGATATGTTTCTATTAAGAGTTTCTAGGTGACAGCTAGCTGTGTAAAACTAATAAAATACTACGCGTACCTATACACTTGAAAAAAGGTAGGTAGACATAAGTTCATTGTTGGCACATAATTTATTACATATAATATCAATTCCTTCACTATTTATGCCATCATCTTCATTTTACTTTTCTTTTGTACTGAAGTATATGCATGTTTAGGAATTTAGACTTGCTTAGAAATTCTCTTATTTTATTAATGTGATGGTATTTTCATATGTTCTTAATTTACTTTACACACTGGTCATTTGTATTGTTAAAATCTGTTGCAAAACATAATGGTCCAGGAGGGTTATGATTTCACTCAACTAGAGGGTACCACAATAACCCTTAGTATGAAGGGGAGCCAAGCCCAATGGGAAGTGCAAATCGATAGGGAGATAAGTTTTAATAGGCGTAGAATTTATGATCTAGAGTGATAGCCTAGAACATTAACCAAATTAGTCTTTAGTTCAAAACCTATGGCCTGGTTAGTTCTATAAAGAGGGCACGTTGGGCAATCTATAAGTGAGAGGCTAGAATCTACTCAGCATAACCATATCAATTAGGAACTTAACTTTAGATTAGCTAATGTACTTTATGCACTTGGGAGATGGTAAAGAATATGTATGCTCCTATTTGTCACCGACCACATTAAATTATAAGAATTTCATTCTTACGCATTATATAGGTCATTGATAAACTAAAATAATATATTATTTTAAGTACATATTTTATGCTTATATTTGGTGATATTGCACTTTAAAGAAGGGTATTTTTGTGTTTTTGTTGCAGTTATATCATTTTTAGACATTTGAAGCAAAAATGACAAACATGACAAAATTTGGAGCAAAAAAGCCAATTTTTGATTCTGACGCATCATGCGCCACAATCCAGAGGGCTGGCGCATGATGCGCCAGATCGATGCATGATGTACCAGGGATGAATTTTTCAAATTAAGGTAGTTTAAGACAAATTTTGTGTGAATTTTCAAAGGGACACTTGTCCTACACACCTCTTAGAGTAATTCAATACATCTAGACACTTTGGAAGGTTCTTTCATGAAGGGATATGACTTTTGGATCAAATGAAACATCTTTTGAATTCAAAAGAGTTGATTTGGAGGGAATTTTGAATTCTTTTCCAAAAGAGGTAACCCAAAATAAAAGAAGAAGACTTGAAGAGACTAAGAGATGGGGACGAAAGAAGAGGCTTTTGGGGGAGGTGTGGCGTGAGAGTTAGAGAGAGAGAGAAGATGAGATTTTCTTCTAAGTTTGTAAGAGGAGAGGGAAGGTGAGCGATTTGTTCTTCATTACATTTGTATGAGAGAATTGAGAGTGATTGTAATGAGAGAATGGCTTGGAGAGAACTGCTAGAGATTTGCTTGGGAAAGATTGTGAGATAGGTTGTATTTTTATTCCTTTTATTTTGTAAACTTATTTTATGTATGAAATTCGTGTTTTATCGTATCCTTCTCATGAATTATGAGTAATTTTCTTTATCCTTCTCCCTAATTTGAAGATATGGTTTTGTGAAAAATAGATTTTGTTTCCTACGGTTCTAAATGATAATAATTTGTGATGATTTGAACCTTGATCTTCATTTACTTTTTGATCTAACCAATTAAAATGTTAAAACATGTTGAGAGACAAATGTTATTAAATGAAATATGATTTCTACAACATTGGGAGAATCACATTTGATTTCATGGGAGAGTAGTCATCCATGGGATTGGGTGCAAATAAATAGAAAAATATACTTTTGTTGGATGCAGAATTGGAGTTTAAGGTGACAGATTAAAATCCCCAATTTGATTCAATTGATTGGAAACTAATGTGAGATTGTTAGCCCTCAAGGGAGGGAGTATTGGGAGCTCTGGAGTGATAGCTGGTATCCTCCCAGCCTAACCACAGAATTAGGGGCCAAACTCTGGATTAGTCAATGTTTTTTATAGCACTCGAAAGAGGGTAAAGAATATGATTGCTTCTATTTGGCGTAAAACATAATATATGTATATTTTCAAATGATTTCAATTTCTTCACAAACCATATACTCATTGTAAAAGGATAGGATGCTTTCTTAAATTTGAACTTTCTGTCACAATAAAAACTTTGTTTAATTTTTACAATTTTACTTTTATAAATTTAATATTTAGATTTGTTTAATTTCTATAATCTTACAGCTGCATTTTAATTAGCGTTCACTTGAGAAGTTAATTTTCAAATTTCACACTTTACTTTTATTTTTTATTTTTATTATAAAATAATTTTCATAATTTACTTTAGGATTTTCCAACTTCCCTGTGGGATCAATGTCTAGGACTCCATTAGAGCCCTTTATTACTTGAACAATACGTATACTTGCGTTGATATTTAAGAGAGATTTGACAGTTTAAACATAATTTTAAAGCATAAACAAAATTTATAAAAAGTGTTTTGTTAGGATTATATTTCATATTTACTATAAATCTGCTTGCATCGAGTTTTTGGCGTCGTTAAATAGTGTCAACTTGATAAATATTTGCATATATAAATCTCTGTGTCAGTCGTCACATGTGAAGGGTAGTTTAGAACATCTCAAAATTCTTTAAACTAATTTATCTACTTAGGATTATCATTAAATAATGGTTTGTATTTAGGAGTAGTTGATAAAAAACACCATTAATCGTCATTCCAAACTAAGATCTAACAGTAATAGGCTAAAATTAGTCTAAGGGATTCTTACCATGATTCTCTATGGAAATGATACTCTGATCATAAAAGAAAACCCTATACTACTTAAAATGATGTGTGCATTTGTGTAGTACCCCTAGTGTGTGATCTATAAATTAAATTCTAAAACATATTTGTTTTGCATAGTAGCCGTCATAATTAAAGTAGGTCAAGTTTTTGTAATGAATTAAATATCTGCATAATTACAGGTCAAATCAAGTATTTGGTGACTTCTCTAGAGTTTAAAATTGAAGTAATTACATATGCACACACACACGCATTCTAAGGGGCATCAAACTTTCATTTAAACTGATCAAATATGTCGATATAGTCTACCACTCGTAATAATTACAGATAATGCAATGCAATTTGTCGATCAAGGGTAAAATAGTTTTTTCAAAGTTAGGAGATCAACTTAAAGTTCACATTTGTCCCCATCCTCGAATGAATGAACAAGCTAAGTTAGCTAACAAAATCATCCTAAATCTACTAAGGAAAAATGTTGAAAGAGTTATGAGAAACTAGTTCAAAATTATACATTTTATTCTATGGGAGTTTCAAAAAGCAAATTACATGGCAATTGAGCAGAAACCATTTATATTGTTGCACAGGATGGAGACAATGTTGTTGGTTGAATATAACCATCACATCCAGAGAGTAGTGAAAATCTCGACATTTAACAAAGTAGACCCAATTAAGTGGTAAGAAGTTAATAATGAAGGAGTGACTCTCGTGCTCGACTATACATAGGAGTAACAAGCTGAGAATTAACCCTCAAATTAGATGACGTAAAGAGATAGAAGACTTGATACTACAATAAGCATGATTAAGAGAAGACTTTTTGTCTTCGGAGACCTTATGAAAAAATAAAGACCAAGCCACATGAGGATAAGCTATGGTTAAGCTAGACTGGATTTAGATCAGACCATTCATCATTGACAAGGCTACTCTAGAGTGCATAAATCAAAGACCTACATGGGAATAGAGGTGCCACAAATGTGTAATGGAGAGGATATGAAGATATTTTATGCATATGAAAGTTTTTTATATTGATAATAAAAGTGTTATCATTCTTACCCTTGCATTTTATTTTCAATTTCATAAAAATGAATGAGTATTTTTTTTTTCTAATTATATATATGAGCCTAGGCCTAGTGTATACTTGAGGAACTACAAAGGTTCATGCAAGGGACCATCTAGTTCAACTAATACTCTCGAACATCGAACCGACCTTCCAATAGTGGTTCCACTGGAGTGATAAAATTGTCGACAATGTTTGATCAATAAAACCCTTAAATATTTGACAATGTCTGATAAAAAAATCATGCAAGATCTGACTCATGAAGCTCATGCATCATGAAACCAATGTATCACACGTCGGCATGGGTCAAGCTGTAACGATAAGATTCTATATCTATTTGTGACTATTAGGTAACACATGAATAACTATTGGCATCAATTTTTGATGTTATGGGTGTAGGGTGTCCACCTGCATGACTAAACATGATCTATGATTCATCTGTAACATCGACTCAAGACACCCACTCAGGGCCTTCTGACACTTGTTCAGGGAAAAGTAGTTATATTTGGTGGTGATTCAGCCATCCTAGAGAAAATTACCTTCAAGAGGCCTATATGGGAAATGAAGCATAGTTGGTGCCTAATTTGATTATTAGAAGTTTTCACACATCCATCTGAAACGTCCCACGACCATAGGAAGTCACGGAGTCCACTTATGCATGCTACAGGAAAATTATGGTTTGGGACACCCTACTCGTGCCGCAATTTAGGATCCCTTTAGCACCAATTTGTCCAGTGAATGACCAATACACATACTTTATTTTCAAATTATGGGACTATATTTCACTCACATGGAGTCTTCCATAGCTTTCGGATCAAAAAAATTTTTCGTCAGGCATTCCTGGCGAGAATCATGGTTTCAGACAAGATAGGTGCCCCGGAGCTGACCATAGTGGCCCACACACCCAAAATACCTTTTTTGAACATCAAGCTTGAGTCTCTAGAGATCTAGGGCTTGATTTTGGCACTTAAACATTTTTTCATGGGTCTAGGCGCCCAAAATAGGCCATTTTCCAAAGAGCTTGCCGTCTTGGCACCGCATGTGTGGCACCAAGGTGCCTAGATTCTTAAAGTATTGGAAAGTTCTCATTTGGAGAATTAGTTCAGAGAGATTTTCTGGCACCACTTTTACTTTTATTTTATCCTTTTTGTTATTTTATTTTGAGTGATTATAAAGAGAAGAGAATCAAAGGAACTTCAAGAGTTTGGTGGAGGACTTGAGATAAATTTTTATTATTTTTTTGTTTTGAGACTACTTTTGGTTTTAATTGAGACTTGTTGTTGGTTTGCTAATGATTTCTTCTTTTAAACTAAAGTGTGGTTTTGTTTTCTCTGTAGATTCTGAGTAGTTTTCTTTATTTTTCTTCTTAAAATGATAAGTAATTAAGTTTTGAATGGAAGCTATAGAAAGTATTGATCTTCAATGATAGAAGAAGTTGTGATGATTAAAATCCATGCACTTCATTTACTTCTTGATTTGGCCAATTCAGATGTTAAAATTTGTCATGAGAACATGAAAGAACCGGGCTGATATTATCTCAGTTAGCAATTGGAAAGAATCACATGAGGTTCTATGAATGAGAATGTAGTTCATATGATTGAGTGCAAATAAATAGGGAAATATTCATTGAAGGGTGTAGAGTTAGAAGACTTTTAAGTGACAGGTTAAATCCCCAAACTTAGTTTATTATTTTAGGTTTTGATACGAGATGTTAGCCCCCAAGTGAAGGGAATCGAGAGAACTCTAGAGTGAGAGCTAGTATCTTCCCTGCCTAGTCGGTCTTCAGAACTATTCTAACTTTAAATTAGACAATGTTCTTTATAGATTCTCTAGTAAGGGTAAAGAATATTATTGCTCCTATTTGACACAACATAACTTGCATACTTCCACAATAGAATTCCTACACTTATTACTGATTCATAACAAGAAGAAAAATATTTTCATATTTAGTGATTTTCTTCTATAAAAACTGTAGTTATCTTTTTAAATTGTTATTGTTCTATCAAAATATTGAAAATACCTAAAATATTTAAATTTTCATTACTGCAAAGATCATCTTTAGTTTATATAATTATCTTTTTATTAAAAATAGAAAGTTTGTTGTTCAATAGTGCATATTGCGTATTCTCCCTATAGGTTCGATATTCAGGTTTTAATCAAAAAGTCTTATATTACTTGATAACGATACGTATACTTGCATAGTATCCCAATATATATATAAATTAAAAGTTAAATTCTTATTTTTTTCAGGATCAATTTTTTTGTTTTATTATAAAGTAAGGAAATATAAGTGAAATATAATCTGAATTATTGTTACACTGTGCATATTAGCAGTATTCAGGGATCAAGTTTTTGGCGTCATTGCCAGGAAGCAAATTTCTATTTTTAGAAAGTCTTATTTAAAATTTAAGTTATCTTATCTTATCGTATTTTGTTTTGTTTATTTTATTTTATTTAGTATATGTTAGTGTATGCGTAATTCAGGTTCTGAAGAACTAGTCCCCTACAATTCTGAATTAGAAAGAAATAGTAGAAAAATCAGAAAAACCAAAAAAATTATAAATTTTGAAAAATCTAAAAAAATTATAGAAATGACAAACTAAATTAATCAAAATGTTGAAATTCATCAAGAGTTTAGACCTTTAAGAGATTATGCCCCTACTGTAGATGAACTTCGTTGTAGTATTTAAAAACCTACTGTAGTGGCTAATTTATTTGAGCTTAAACCTGCTATTATCCAAATGGTATCAAATAATCAGTTTGGGGGATCACCAAATGAAGATCCAAATTTACATCTTGTCAATTTTCTAGAATTGTGCACTATATTTAAATAAGATGGTGTATCAGATGATGCCATAGACTTATGTTATTTTCTTTCCCACTGAGGGATAAAGCTAAGATGTGTTTGAATTCGTTAACACCGGGATCTATCAAAACTTAGGGTGATTTAGCACAAAAATTCCTTGTTAAATATTTTCCACCATAAAAAACTGCAAAGCTTAGAAATGTTATTACATCTTTTAATCAGTTTGAAGGGGAATCTATTTATGAAGCATGGGAAAGATTTAAATAACTCTTAAGAAAGTGTCCACGCCATGCTATACTAGATTGGTTAATAATTCAAACTTTTTATAATGGATTAGTTCGATCTCTTAGATCAATTTTTGATGTCGCTGGTGGTGGTTCGTTGATGTCAAAACCATTTCATGACGCTTATGCTTTAATTGAAGAAATTACTACCAATAATTTTCAATGGTCTTCTGAGAGGGTAAATCCTAAGAAAGTAGCCAATATTCATGAAATTGATGCATTTACCATATTAGCAAATTAAGTGGTGCAATTTAATTTGAAATGAATTTTTCTCAACCAATTTCCATGATTGAAGAGAATTCATTAGGCCAAATGGTAGATTCTCAAACATCATTAGAAACTTTGAATGTCATAAATAATAAGCAGAATAACCCATATTCAAATTATTATAACCCAGGTTGGAAGATCCATCCCAACTTTAACTAGAATAACAATTCGGGTGATAATATTCAACAATGAGGGAACAACTAAGGAAACCCATTGGGAAACTGGAACAAACAAAGGAATACTAATTATAGATCTACTTATCCTCCAGGTTTCAACAATAATACACAGTTTAAGGAGAAGAAGTTGTCTATAGAAGAATTGGTGTTACAAATGAGAAATCAATTACAAAGTCAAGGAGCTATAATTTGAAATATTGAGAATCCACTTGGGCAAATAGCAAATTCATTAAGTAATAGATCTCAAGGAACACTTCATAGTAATACTGAATCAAATCCATAAGACCAGTATAAAGAATAAGTAAAAGCTGTTCAACTTAGAAGCGAAAGAGAGTTGGAAGGTCGGTTTCAAAAAGAAATTGAAGTTGAGAGAGAAGATTATGAAGAATCAAAAGAGGGCGCTCCAAAAGATTATGAGAGACCTATTTCTCCACTAAAAATTGATTTGGAAAAACCACCACTTCCATTTCCTCACAGACTTTGTCAGCAGAAGTTGGATAAACAATTTTCAAAATTTTTGGAAATATTTAAGAAACTTACAATTAATGTTCCATTTGTTGAAGCCTTAGGACAAATATTGAGCTATGTAAAGTTTATGAAGGATATTCTCAACAGAAAAAGGAAGTTTGAAGATAATGATACTGTTGCACTTAGTGAGGAGTGTAGTGCGATAATTCAGAAGAAGCTTCCTGAAAAGCTTAAAGATCCTGGTAGCTTTACAATTCCATGTGCAATAGGAGACAAATTTTATGAGAAAGCTTTATGTGATTTAGGTGCAAGCATTAACCTTATGTCATTATGAATATTTAAAAGTTTGGGATTAGGAGAAATAACCCCTACTATTGTAACTCTGCAATTAGCAGATCGTTCGATAACATACCCTAAAGGAGTTATAGAAGATGTCCTAGTGAAAGTGGATCAATTTGTCTTTCCTGTCGATTTTATTATGCTAGATATGGAGGAAGATAAAGAGATACCTATCATTTTGGGGAGACCTTTCCTAGCCACAGGAAGAGCAATGATAGAAGTGCAGAAAAGGGAATTAACAATGTGCGTCAATGATCAAGCTGTTACTTTTAACATTTCAAAATCAATGAAATACCCTGCAAAAGGTAAAGATAATGAATGTTATAGGAGAGATGTTATAAGATATCTAAGTGAATGCCATTTTAGAACTACTTATGAAGAAAAATTTGAAGAAAAAGATTTGGAACATGAGCAAGAAGTGGAATTAAATCAATGTAAAGAGCTCTTTAAGGAAAATTCAAACTATGTTGGAGAAAGTTTTAAAGTTTTGGACACGATAGACAAAGATAAATCGTTTTGCCCATCTATTGAAAAACCTTCAGAACTAGAGTTGAGTTACTTCTTGATCATTTAAAATATGCCTTTTTAGGAGATTCCTCTACTTTACCAATTATAATTTCCTCAAAATTAATGACAGAAGAAGAAGACAGGTTGATGAAAATTCTGAAAAATTTTAAGAAAGCCTTTGGATGAACAATTGTTGATATTAAAAGAATCAGTCCTTCAATTTGTATGCATTGAATTCATATGGAAGAGAACTGCAAACCCAAGGCTAATCTGCAAAGGAGATTGAATCCTATTATGAAAGAAGTTTTAAAGAAAAGAAATTTTAAAGTGGTTAGATGCTGAAATTATCTACCCTATTTCAGATAGTGCATGTGTTAGTCGAATTCATTGCGTTCCTAAGAAAGGAGGTGTAACTATAACTGTAACTAAACATAATGAGTTAATACCCACTAGACAAGTTACAGAGTGGCAAATATGCATTGATTATAGAAAATTAAATCTTGCAACTAGGAAAGATCGTTTTCTATTACCCTTTCTAGATCAAATGTTGGATAGACTAGCTAGGCATAAAGACTTTTATTTTTTGGATGAATGTGTTGGTTATCACCAAATTCAAATATCTCCTGAGGATCAAGATAAAATAATGTTTACCAATCCTTATGATACTTTTGCTTTTAGAATTCCCTTTGGTTTATGTAATGCCCCAACTACATTTCAAAGATGTATGATGACAATCTTTTGTGATTTAATTGAAAAAGAAATTGAAGTATTCATGGATGACTTTTCAGTGTTTGGAACTTCATTTGAATCATGTTTAGAATATTTATCCAAAGTTCTTAAGTGCTGTGAAGAAACAAATTTAGTCCTTAACTGGGAAAAATGTCAATTTATGGTAGCAGAAGAAATTATATTAGGACATCAAATATCAGAAAATGGTATGGAAGTAGATGCAACTAAAATTCAAGTGATCGTTAATTTACCATATCCAATAAATGTAAGGGAAATTAGAAGTTTTTTAGAACATGCTCGATTCTACAGACGATATATTAAAGACTTTTCAAATATTGCTAAGCCTTTATTCCATTTACTGGAGAAAGATGCAATTTTTAATTTTGAAGAAGATTGCCTAAAAGTTTTTAAGTTATTAAAAGAAAAACTAATAACTGCACCAATTATAGTTTCACCAAACTGGGAAAAACCTTTTGAATTAATGTGTGATGCTAGTGATTATGCTATTGGAGCTGTTTTAGGACAAATATATGATAAAATTTTTAAAGTTATTTACTATGCTAGTAGAACTCTTAATGAAACTAAAATTAATTATAAAACAACTGAAAAAGAGTTATTAACAATAGTATATGCTTTTGATAAATTTAGATCATATTTAATTGGAACTCATTGTGTAGTGCATACATATCATTATACTATTAAGTATTTAATGGAAAAGAAGGATGCTAAACCTAGACTTATCAGATGGATTCATCTTTTGTAAGAATTTGATTTTGTAATAGTAGATTGGAGGGGGATTGAAAATCAAATTGCTGATCATTTATCCAGGCTTGAATTAGAAAAACCACTCTGTTTTGAAAATGAAATTAGTGAACATTTTATAGATGAAAAATTTTTCACTATTAATGAGTGGCGTGTTCCGTGGTATGTCGACTTTGTGAACTTTATTGTTAGTGATATTATACCCTATGGAATGACATACCAACAGAAGAGGAAATTTATTTTTGAAGCTAAGACTTATTTTTGGGATGACCCATTTTTATATAAACAAGGAATGGATCTGATTATTCAAAGATGTGTACTATTAGAAGAAACATATGAGATTATCCAAAAATGTCATAATTCTGATTTTGGGGGACATTTTGGTGTTGATAAAACAACATACGAAATTTTACATTCTGGATTTTATTGGCCTACAATTTTCAGAGATGTTAATGCTTATATCAAAACTTATGATATATGTAAAAGAGTAGGCAATATTTCTAGAATAAATGAGATGCCCCTCAATTATATGCTAAAAGTTGAAATATTTGATGTTTGGGGATTAGTTTTCATAGGATCATTTATATCATCTTTCAGAAATTTATATTTTCTGTTAGCAGTGGACTATGTATCCAAATGGATAGAAGTTGTTGCTTTACCTCGATGTGATGCTCAAAGTGTTGCAAATGTTTTGAAAATGAATATATTTTGTAGATTTGGGATGCCAAGAGTTATCATTACTGATGGGGGAAGTCATTTCAAAAATGTCATAATGGAGAAATTATTAAAGAAATATCATATAAATCATAGGATTGTTACTGCTTATCATCCTCAGACAAGTGGTTTGGCTGAATTATCCAACCGGGAAATTAAAAGAATTATGGAAAAATCTATGAATTTAACAAAAATGGATTGGTCAGTCAAACTTGGCTATACTTTGTGGGCTTATAGGACTACATACATAACTCCTATAGGAATGTCCCCATATAGGCTAATATTTGGAAAAACTTGTCACTTACCAGTTGAACTTGAGCATAAGGCATATTGGGCGATTAAAGAGTTCAATTATAATTTGAAAGATGTTGGTGAGAAAAGATTTTTACAATTAATTGAGCGTGAAGAGATCAGGAATGAATCTTATGAAAGTGCAAAAAATTATAAAGAAAAAATGAAGATGTGGCATGATCGAAGGATTCTTACTTAAAATTTTCAGACAAGGCAACAAGTTTTGCTATATATTTCAAGGCTAAGGTTATTTCCAGGAAAATTTAAGTTCAGGTGGATGGGCCCATTTATTGTGATTAAAGTTTATCCTTTTGAAGATGTAGTATCGATATTTGGGGTTTAATCAGAAAGTATTGTATTACTTGATAACGATATGTACGCTTGCATAAAATCCCAACATTAATTGCTGATATTTCTTATTCATCAATAAAGAATCATGTTTTGACACCGTTGAAAAGCGGAGTCAACTTTATTAATTTTACACACCTATAATTTCGGGATCAAGGTGTTACTCAATTTTGAGATAAAAAGGCGACACCTTATGGTTGGTCCAATTCTTAGGGTTCAAGGAGACAAGGTTAATAGACCTCTTCTCTGAGATGGATTTGATGATCATAGTAATCTTAAAACTTGTAGAATAATCCCTGAGATCCTAAGTTGATTTGAGTGGTTCAGGACATGTCCTGATCATGGATGTCAATTTAAGATGTATCCTCACAAATGTGAGGTCAATAAGCATTTTCTGAATTATTACGTTGCACTCCTTACTAAGTGCAACAACCTCGTGATCTCCAAACTTCCTTTTCTTATTTAAGATATAATTTATAAACTTAACATAACTCGACATTTGTTCAAAAGCTTCAACAAAAGGAATGTTGATTATAAGCTTCTTAAATATCTTTTCAAAAATTATTGATCCAACTTCTGCTATCTAAGTCTCTGAGTAAATAGAGGTGGTGATTTCTTTGAATTGATCCTAGTAAGAGAGATATGTTTTTCCATATCTTTAGGAACATTTTCTTCATATTTTTTAGTCACTTCTAAAATATAGAGTATTTTTATACACATTTTTATACCTATTTTTGAGATATTGTGCTTTAATAAAAGGTATTTGTGTGTTTTTCTTGCAAGTGCAATCAAATGGATGAAAAATGCTAAAAAAAGTGAAAAAGGGTCAAATTTAGAGAAAAAATGAAGAAAGGTGCAAAAATGAACTGGGGCCTAAGCACTAGAGGCTTCGTGCCTATGCGTCAAGTATGTCGTGCTTAAGCGCCAGAAGTAGTTACTTGATGAATTATTTAATTTGATCGGATTTTTGAAGAGGTGTTTAAAGCAACCCTTGATGTGGGAAATAGCTCATGTACACAAAAATTTATTCAATTAGCATATGAGGAGGCAACTTCTAGAAGATTCATTGAATGGAGACACCTTTTTGAACAGACACCAAGACACCCCTTGGATTTTTATAAGAAAAGACTTAGATTTTCCAAGAGAGGAGGTCAGCCATCCATCAAACTTTACAGCCCATCACCATCGCCGACAGCCTTTATTTTATTTTATTTTATTTTATTTTGAGTGTTAGTTTGTATTGTGAGAGAAGAAAGAGACTTCAAAAGAACTTCAAGACATTTGGTGGAGAGAAATTGATATAAGTGTTTATTTTTGTATCTATACTTAGTTTTAATTTAGATTTCTTATTTGTGTGCATGATTTCTACTTTCAGAATCTATTTTAGAGAAGAGCTTCATGGCGACAGGATGCAAAGAATTTCGTTTGTTTCAGCGTCTCGCGCGCTGTAGGACGTGAATTTGACGGAACGCCGGCCGCGGGTCAGAGCACGCAGTCCAGCATTCGTGGAAGATGTTCGACCATAATACCACTCTCAACACCAAACTCTCAGCTTTCTGTTTTTCTTCTACGGCCACTTTGTCAAAATCCTATTCTCTCGAAGAGCGAGGAAGAGTGTGAAAGAGAGCTAGCTGTAGGAGAATGGTCGGAGATGGAAGATATGTTTAATGTTTGGTCCCGCATCACTGCTTTGCCTCAAGATAACCTATGTAATTGGCTGCAATGGTGATAAGGAAATTGGAGGGGAGTGTGATGAAGAGGAGATTCTTTTCGGCATAAGATAAGCCCTTGAGTCCCTGGAGAAGCAACTTGCTTTGTTAAAGGTATCAGCCTTTCCTCAGCTCTGTCGCACCAATAGTGTTCTCTAGGTTTAACTTAAAGAGCAGGGAATGACAACTGATTGGTACTGACGCATTTTAAGACTCTGGTCTTGCAGAAATGCTGCACTTTGGTTTGAATTTTGCTAGTTTTATGTTCCTATAGTTTCATGAATTGTTATTCTAATGAAGTATAGTAGCAAACCTATTAAAGTGGTTGTTTTAGCAATATTTAGGTTTTATATAGTGCATGTTATCATGATTTTTTGATTTTCTTCACCTTGATGTGATTACAGACTTATCAACGGTCTTAAATGCCATGACTCTGATGGTTATTTTGGCATCTTATCCATTTGTTGATACTTAATACTACTGTGGTGTAACTTATACTATGCATATTCTTTGTTGATCAATGTAACTTTGTGGTACTTCTCATGTAGTTTCTCTTAGTTTTCATTTAACTAAATCTAAGCTTATATGCTAAGCTTTAGTTATCTCTTGACACTTGCCAATCAATTTCATTGTTGTTAAACTAATTATATATGTATCTGCCACATCATGTCATCATGTTGATCAGAGTAGTTGTTAATTCAGAAAACCAATGAACACAACTTCTATAGGTTACGAGCTATCTAGAAGTAAAGGGGCCTTTTTTTCTTTATATTTCTATCATCCCAATCATGCATAATTTCTAAGATGATCAACACAGTCCTCAAAGGTTTTTACTGTAAAATTTGAATCCTTAATTTCTATGCACCACAACTGCTTGTAGCTAGGATTCATTTTGCTTAATGATGACTTACAATTAGACATTGTAAGTAAGCAGATCTATAATATGCCATTGAATTTTGCATGTCATGGCTCATAGTCATCGACATCACAAGCATTTTAAATTTCAAAACGAACTTGGGGAAAGAAAAAAGATAACTAGAACACATCAAGGCACTCAATTTACATATTCAAGAGGTAAAGATTTTTGGATTTGCTTCAACTATAATGGATTCGAATTTTAACTTCACCTAAAATTTATAATCTTGTATTTTGATCTCCCTCTTATAAAAAATTTACCTTATGGAGAAAATGCTTACACTTAAGTAGATATTGATACTGTGAACCAGTTTGAAAATAGAGTCAGCTTAAAATAGACAATAGTTATCCATATTATAATATAACTATAAGAAAATCAAATGATCATTATAATTTTTTCTTAAGATGGAGAAGCTATAGTGATATTGATCTTCTCTCAAATGACACAATGAATTTACATTAATTATCATGTATAAGACTGTCATTGTTTTGTTCCAAACAATTTAACTAAACAGGGGCAAAATTGTCATTTTTCTAGAAAATGCTGCCCCACAACTCTTTTCACACAGCTGCAACAAATAACCAGACAGCTTCCCCGAAGCAGCTTCCCCACAATAGCTTTCTGGGGTAATACAGCTGCAACTGAAAAACTAAAAAGCTGCAGCTGTGCCAAACAGAGCCTTAAACTTATGTGTGGTTGCATTTTCTCCATGAATTTTGAGTATTTTTCTTTATATTTTTCCTTAAAATGATAAGTGATTAAAAATCTAAAGGAAGTTGTGTGAAGTATTAGACTTCAATGTTGGAAGAAGCGATGATGATTTGAAACCTTGCACTTTATTTACTTCTTGATTTGGCCAATTAAGATGTTAATACCTGTTGTGAGAACATGTAAGATCCGAGATGGTATTGACTCAGTCAACAAATGGTTAGAATCATGATACAACTAAAATATATAATATTTTTGTACATATTTTTATACCTATTTTTGAGATATTATGCTTTAATGAAAGATATTTATGTTTTTCTTATAAGTACAATCAAATGGATGGAAAATGCTAAAAGGAGTGAAAAGGGCCAAGTTTGGAGCAAAAAAGAAGAAAGTTGCAAAAATGAACTGGGGCGCCTACGCGCCCAGGATTGGCCCCTAAGCGTCAGAGCATTCACGCCTAAGCGCCACGTACTTCACGCTGAAGCACCAAAGATAGCTACTTGAAGAAATATTTAATTGGAGCGGAATTTTTAAGAGGTGTTTAAAGCAACCCTTGATAAAAACTTGAAAAAATAGCCCATTAACACGAAAATTCATTCAATTAGCTTATGAGGAGGCAAATTCTAGAAGATTTATTGAATGAAGACACCTTTTTGAAGATACATCAAGACACCCCTTGGATTTTTATAAGAAAAGACTTAAATTTTCCAAAAAAAGAGGCCAGGAACCAACCACCAAAATTTACAACCCCCGCCGCCGTTGCCGCTCATCGCCGCAGGCCACCTTTACTTTATTTTATTTTATTTTCAGTGTAAGTTTGTATTGTGAGAGAAGAAAGAGAATTCAAAGGAACTTCAAGACATTTGGTGGAGAGAATTTGAGATAAATGTTTATCTTTGTGACTACACTTGGATTTTAATTTAGATTTCTTGTTTGTGTGCAAGATTTCCACTTTTAAACTCATGTGTGGTTGTGTTTTCTCCTTGAATTTTGAGTAGTTTTCTTTATATTTTTCCTTAAAATTATAAGTGATTAAATGTTTAAAGGAAGTTGTGTGAAGTATTAGACTTCAATGTTGGAAAATTTCTATATGTATGTATATGTATGTATGTATGTATGTATGTATATATGTATATGTATGTATATATGTATATGTATATATATATAAGTGAAAATGTTCCTCATGTCACTACTCTGCTGATATTATTCATATTGTTGCCCCTATGCTTTTCTTTGATGTCACTTCTGAAAATGTTCCCCATGTCACTACTGCTACTAAAAATGTTCCCCATGTGGTTAACACTAGTGATACGGTTAACACTAGGGATGGTGTTGCTCCTCTAAATGACACTAAAGTCACTTCAGTGTCCCATGATACCATTGATATGGTTACCACCACTTGTGAAAATATTGCTCCCATATCTGATATTGTTGCTATTCCTATTGCCATAACTAATGATATTCATATAAGTGGTGGTTGTCAGCAAGATATGCAGGTCAACAACTATATAACTGATCCTTCCTTGGAAGGTAATGTGAGTAATGTTTGCTTAAAACCTTTGAATTTTAGTGTAAAGCCTGTTGATGCAGTGTTGGCTGCTACTAATATGCTTGTGGCAGAATGGTCGGTTCAAAAGGCGAGGACAAAAAATGGTAAAAGGAAAAATGAACTCCTTCATCTTGATAATGAAAACATTATTCGTGGTGGAATATACCATTCTGATGGAAAACAATCTGGCACCCTCCTAGATCTTCTAGAAAGGGGAGTTCGAGACACCATGTTAAATATATTGATTTGGAATATTAGAGGAGTGGCGGTCCCTAAAACATTTATGTAGGGTTCATAAGCTTTTTATATTTGCTATCTTGGAGCCTTTGGTTTCCGTGAAGCATGACAAAATTTTCAGAAAATTATCTCATTACAATCACTTTTCTAACAAAAATAATAAAATCTTGATCTTCTGGAAGCAACAAGTCAATTTGAGGATTGTTGAGGATGAGGATCAGTTTATGCTTACCAATTTCAAGATGGATAATTTTCAAGGGTGGGCTACCTTTGTCTACGCTAGTTGCCTTTCACATGATAAGGTCCTTCTTTGGGATAAACTTTTGCTTATGAGTGAGGTGATTAATGAGAATTGGTTTGTTGGTGGTGACTTTAACATGATAATGAAACCCTCTGAGAAGAGACGTGGAAGGGGATGTGACTCATCCCTCATCAATCGATTTTGTGATAAGGTGGCGAATGCTGGTTTGCATGATATGGGATACTCTGGTTCCCTTTACACTTGGCGTTGTGGCTACTTATTGCAAAGATTAGATCGTTTTTTTGCTAACCAACACTTTTTCACTTATTTCCCCTTTTCTAAAGTCCAACACTTAAACTCAGCTACTTCTGATCATAACCATATTTTACTTACGCTTGCTTTCTTTAAACATTCCCCAAGATACAAATTTAAGTTCCTCAATATTTGGACTTCCCATGACACTTTCCTGAATCTCATTAAACATGCTTGTCAGTCTAATACCGTGGGAAATCCTTGGTACATGCTGTGGCAACTTCATAAAAAGGTTGCTATACATTTGCGGGATTGGAATTACCATGTTTTTGGAAATGTTCACTCTAAGGTCCTTGATGCACAGGCTAAGGTTGAATTGTTAGAATCTAATGTTTGTTGCACACCTCAATGGGCTAGTGATGTGGCTCAGGCTCATGCTTCCCTTGTTGAAGCAATTGATTTAGAAGAAGAAGGTTTCCTTAAACAAAAAGCTAATGACATTTATTTTTCTTGTGGTGATATAAATACTTCCTTTTTTCATGAGTTTATCAAATATAGGAATAACATGAATATTATCCTCACAATTAAATTGTCCGAAGGTGCTAACCTTTCAGATCCTGATGATATTGGCAATTGCGCAGCCCAACATTTTACCAATTTATTCTAATTTCAGACTTCAGTTTTGCCTGTTGATGTGGATGTCTTCAATGAGGAAAGGGATTATGTCTCTTCCCTTTCGCTTACTAATGTTCCTACTGAAGCTGAAGTTCTTGCCGCACTTAAGAGTATTAATTCCACTAAGGCCCCTGGTCCCGATGGTTTCACATCAACCTTTTATATTAAATGTTGGGATATTATTAAAAAAGAGGTTATGAGTGTCATTCAGAGCTATTTTTTGGGAGATAATTCAGGTAAATATTTCACTTCCTCGCTTATTGTGCTTATCCATAAAGGTAATGACAAAATTATTTGGGATAACTTTCTCCCAATCTCTCTTACTTATGTTCTCTCCAAGGTGATTAGTAAGATTATTGTTGTTCGTTACAACCTCATCTGTCGAACATCATCTCCCCACACCAGTCAGCTTTTGTTCATGGCAGGGAAATATCTGATAATATCCTCCTTGCTCAAGAAATTATTGAAGACCTTGATAAAAAATGTAGGGGAGGGAATGTGGTTATCAAGCTTGACATTAAAAAAACTTTTGACACTATTAGTTGAGATTTTATTTTGAGAATTCTTTTAGCCCATGGTTTTTCTACGAATTTCTGTGTTATCATCAAAAGATGGCTCAAATTAAATCATTACAATGTTCTTGTGAATGAGAAATCCTATGGTTTATTTTCCTCCTTCAGGTGTATTAAGCAAGGTGACCCTCTCTCACGTACGATTTTTATCCTTGCTTTTCATTACCTCCTCGTCTTTTAAATCAAGTGTAGTTGTTCCATCCTTACCCTCAATTCACTCATAGATCTAAGCTTTTAGTTAGTCATCTTGCTTACGCTGATGACACTATCCTTTTCTCGAATGTTAGTAAAACCGCTCTGAAAATTTTGATGCGAACCTTAAATACCTTTCAAAATACTTCTGGGTTAACTTTTAATAAGGCTAAATGTCAGTTATTTTTTAGCAAACATGTTAGCACCACTCACACTTCTTGGGTCGCTACTTACATCGGATGTGAGGTCACCTCTCTCCCTCTCTTAAATATTTGGGGGTTGATAAAATCAAGGCTAAGATTAATGACTAGAGAAATAAGTTCCTTTTTAATGGTGGTAGGCTTACTTTGCTTAAGAGTGTCATTTACACCATCCCACTTTATGCTCTTTAAGCTTTGCACCTAAAAACAAGTACTCAATTTTCTTTGGAGAGGCTTTTTAATAAATTCCTGTGGTCCGGTAGCTCTCAACGTAAAATTTGGAGCACTTGGGATAAGGTTTGCACCTATCACTGCTGGTGGCTTGGGCTTTAAGAATCTTAATCACATTGCTGAAATTAACATGTGTAAACTTTGGCTTAAATTTCATATGGGCACTTTTCTTTGGACTCGTTTTCTCCATCAAAGGTATTGCAACCATTCCCACCCTTCTAATGTTGTTTAGAAGGTTGTGGATACTAAGGTTTGGAAATCTTTGCTAAATGTTAGACCTGTTGCTCAAAAATTTATATACTGGGATGTTGGCATCGACAATTTATCCTTATGGTTTGATCATTGGGGTATGGAAGATTTTTCTACTTTTCCGCATCCTTTGCAGGATAACAATTTGCTTGTCACTGATTGTTGGAAAGATGGAGCTTGGGATGTTAGTAAGCTTAGGTCTTTGATTGGGGATAAATCTGATCAAGTTCAAAAAATACCCATTGATGCCACTAAATTAGATAAACCTATATGGAAATTTACCTCTAATGATTGCATCACAAAATTGATGTATCAAAATATTCATGCTTTCACTCCTCGCAGGTGGACCTCTAATCTTTGGAATGCCTTATTATCTCCTTCTATATCCTTCTTTCTTTGGAGATATTTCTTATTGCTTTTGCCTTTTGAGGATATTCTGAAGTTAAAGGGTTTGCGTATGACTTCAAGGTGTAATCTTTGCAAATGTCATGAGGAATCTGCCTCTCATCTATTCTTTGATTGTTATTTTGCTCGTGAGGTTTGGTGCTTGGTTGGTTTGTATTTTGGTATTAATTGGACTCCGCGATCTAATGATCTTTGGGAGTGGAACACTTATCTTAATGTTTGGAAGGCTGCCCTGTTTTATGAGGAAAAACTGGAACCTTTTTCCTTTTGTTATTCTCTGGTTTCTTTGGTCTGCAAGGAACACATATAAATACGAGGCTCTCCCCCCTACATCTGCTCTTACCACTTCATATATAATTGCTTATTTTCTTAAAGCTTCTCGCCACATTGCATTAAGTACTAATTCTTCATAGAGGGGTAGGACGGCCACACATTTACAGTGGAAACCCCCCTCTGATGGTCAGATTAAACTTAATGTGGATGGGAGCTGGACTTTAACTGCTACTGGGATGGGTGGCATTTTTCGAAATTCTATGGGAAGCTGCCTTTGTTATTTGGCCTCGCCGGTTTGTGCCTTGTCACCTCTGGAGGCAGAGTGTTACTCTTTATGGAATGCATTAAATATTGCTGTTTTTTTTCATTACCATAATTTACATATTGAGACGAACTTTAAGGCACTCTTTAACATTTTCAATCAGATCACACCCCCTACCGCAAATGTCATTTGTTTGCTTAACATGATACAAAATTATATAAAAAAGCACAATTTGTTTATACAAGTTGATTTCATTTATAGAGAATGTAATTCTGCTGCTGATTGGTTGGCTAAGCAAGGTTTGCAAGGAATTATGGTAGGGGTTTTGCCTCTGCCTTACCTTGAAACTCTTCTAAATGAGGATTTAATTAATGTGCATTATATCAGAAGATAGTGAGTTTAATGGTTTTACTTTTTTTTTATTATAACTGAGCTGAATTTTGGTAACCTTTTCACCATCTGTTTGCTTGCGTTTTTGTTTCTTTATGATGCCTGCTGCGGGTTTTATCTTACTCGATCCTTGTTTGGACACCTGGTGGTTTTTTCTTTTTCGTTTGGAGTTGGACTCCATCACATGGGAAGTATTGTATGGATTGACATCTATTTTTGAACTCCTATTGCTCATTTTTGGAGTTGTTTTGGGATGATCGGCTGCTTGGTTCCTTTTCGTGGAAGCTTTGTGACCCTCTCCTATGTTTGCAGGTTCCGAGTGTTATATTTGCCTTCCTCAATGGAACTTCAGGCCTCTACTTCGATTTTGCTGTTCTTCACTGCTGAAGATTGGAAATGTGGTGTACATGTAACTTTTTTGGGTATATTATGTGTTAGGTATACATTTTGGATGATTACATGTATTTTTGATTTGGTTTTTTGCTTGAGCTATTTAGTCTTATTCGCGTGGAGTTGTACTGTGGAGGGTGGAACCCCTAGGAACTTGATGTATTTTTTGCTTTTAGATGGGTATCCACCATCCATCCCCAACTCTGTAACATCTCTTTTATTAACGCGTAAAGAGCCATGAGCAGTTCTTTTAATATATATTAAAAAGAATTGTCTGATGCTATCTTACAAGCCCCGACCATTCCCGACGCATCTAACAATTCAAGTACCACACCCTCCACCAGAGGGAAGAGAACAGAACCCCATACCAGGACTTACAACTGACAAATAGATCTGAGTACGCGTCCAAATCAATTAATAAGATATATATACATATACATGTATATATAGAGATATACACGTGTGTGTGTGTGTTTTAATATATAGAGTGATGGATGGATAGGTATACGCTTCATTCGATCGCGTGCCTTTGCTTCCCTTTTCGCGAGACAGCCGGCCCTAGCCCTCTCTCACGCGAAACTAGCCGGCCGGAGCTCCTCGCAGGGGAACGTTCTACCGCCGGCGCTATCCTCTGTGCCGGAGCTCCTATCTGAGGTTTTTTAGAGCGAGCATTTGATCTCTCTGCCGCCTCTGCCGATTTTCGCACGGGTCTTTCGCTCTCGCCTGCGACGATCCGCCGGCCTCCTTCGACACCAGCGGCCAGATCCCGCCGGACCTAGTCCTCTCTCACGTGAAACCTCCATACGAAGGTTTCTTGGAGTTCGATTTTGCAATTAGAATATTTTTTTCCACAGCTCGAGTGTCTGCTGTGCATTGAGCTAAAGTTGTTTACCATTGTTCTCCCAAGGGTGAGTAATAGTGATGGGTCCTTTGTTCTGGAAAAGAAGCGAGCTTTTTGTCCTCATTCTCTATGCAGTGACATTCTATGTTATTGTCATTCAACGAACTCTGTACTTATCACATGATCATTCTAGAGAACTTTACAGTCTTCGTCGAGGGTGGATGTTTAATCGCCTAAATGACCTTTCTGATGCACAATGGAGAAACTTTCATGGAAATTTGCCTATTCTTACCTTTGTTTTCGGAATTTTCACTTTTGGAGCAATTGCCTTGAGAAACCAATTTAACTTGAAAGGGAGGGGGATGTCAGTTGTCTGGTTTATAATGTCGTTGGCATACATATTACACTTACATGGAGCATGTGTAGTGTTTGTCCTCTCAATCGCTTCAGTGAACTTTTTCCTCGCAAAGATTTTGGCAAAATCAAAATTTTACTTGTATGTGCTCTGGTTTTTCAACATATCAGTTCTTTTGTTAAACCGCATCTATGAAGGATACTCTTTCTCTTTATTTGGGAATCAATGGGCATTTTTGGACAATTATCGCGGCTCTTTTCGATGGCAAATCTGCTTTAATCTTGTCGTTTTAAGAATGCTGAGCTTTGGATGCGACTATCATTGGTCATTAAAGGAGACTCAGTTTGACCAAAAGAAACACATCATTCATTGCTCTATTTGTTCTTCTGGAAATTCGTGCTACCACCTTCTACAGGAAAAAAGGCTTCATTTTTGCCAATACTCATTCATCAAATATCTTGCCTACTTAATCTACGCTCCACTTTACATTGCTGGGCCAATTGTGAGCTTTAATGCATTTGCTTCACAGCTAGACGCACCTAAGAAGCGTTACTCAGTTGTAAATGTGATTTTCTATGGATCAAGATGGGTTCTTTGTTTTGGATTAATGGAAACAATGACTCATTTTTTATATTACAATGCCTTTGCAAATAGTGGCTTATGGAGGCAATTTTCACCCCTGGAGATCTTCATTATTGGATATGGGGTCATAAACTTTATTTGGCTGAAATTCCTACTTATCTGGCGCTATTTCCGGTTTTGGTCCTTGGTTGCAGGAATCGAGACCATTGAAAACATGCCCATGTGTCTCAATAATTGTTATAGCTTGGAGACCTTTTGGAAGTCTTGGCACGCATCTTTCAATAAATGGATTGTTAGATATATGTACATTCCTCTTGGCGGTTCTCAGAAAAAGCTCTTCAATATGTGGATTATCTTCACTTTTGTTGCATTATGGCATGATATAGAGTGGAAGCTTCTTTTGTGGGCGTGGCTTACATGTATATTTTTTATCCCAGAATTAGTGATCAAATCATCCATTTCTTCATTTACGCCTAGAAGTGCTGCTGGCAAGTTTGTGCTTCGAGAAATGAGCGCTGTAGCTGGGGCTGTTACCATTACATGTCTTATGGTAGCAAATCTCGTTGGCTATGTTGTAGGACCTTCAGGAACAAGTTTGTTGATTTCCCGGTTGTTTAGAAGGGATGGCTTTCCTGTGCTGGGTTTCATATTTTTGTCATTCTATGTAGCAGTAAAGCTTATGTTCCATATCAGAGATATTAAACAAAATACCAAGTAAAGGCTGAAAGATTTGGTCCCATCATCTTTGTAGCATTTTTATGATATTTTATTGGTGTATGATGTAATTGAATGAGCCAATTGTAGAATTGTAAGCGATAGATCATAACTTATGTGAACTAAGTTTATAAGCAATTAGGAGTTTTTTTTTT
>NEWO01000548.1:222297-254378 GCA_003013225.1 Phalaenopsis aphrodite | reverse complement strand
ACTTGAAGTTGGTTCCACTGCTATTTGAAGAAACCTTGGTTCAATCCTTATTTTAGATGAGGTTCAAGGTTTGGCATAATACTTCATAATATATGATACCAATCCTATGTAAAAAGGTTCTTATATTATTTGGAACTTCAGAATATGTGGTGCCAATTCTACATGAAGAGGATCATACATCATTTGGAATTATGGTTGGTAATTGCCCTCCCTGTAATTTGAGATTTCTCTATAAATTATAAAAATTCGATATTTTTCAACAAAATTTTTGGTAACTTGGTCATTTTTGCCCACTCCAAATAGTTTCTTTTTTTTCCTAATAATAAATTTTAATTTTTTCGTGTTTTTGTTCATTCTTAAAATTTAAGCTAGTTTCGGCCCTACTTGAAGAAACCTTGGTTCAAACCTTAATTTAGACGAGGTGGTACTTAATTTAGACGAAGTGGTACCAACCCTACATAAATAGGTTCATGCATTATTTGGAACTCCTTAAAACTATTCAACTTTGTTTAAGCTTTTTAATCATACATGGATTGATATTCGAGTGCATTTCCATAATACATGTCAAAATTTATTATTCATAAGTAGAAGCATTATATAGTTTAGATCACATAAAAAGCTAATGGAATATTATAGAAAGTGATTAAATATTGTGAATGCTTTTTCAACCTTAGAGCCTTAACTCGCTAACTACTAAGAAAGATTGATGATAATAAGGATAAATGGGCACTTCAATGTGCTCACTATTGAAGATAAAAATATAAAATTGGCATATTTTAATTTGTGTTAATAGCTAAATTAAGTTTTGAAGAATTTCATAGTGATAATAAGTCTATAGAGATGATACATGCCCAAAATTTAATTAAAATTTAAATGACAAAAAGGTTAAAGGGCACTCTTTTGTGTTCAACATTAAAGATAAGAATTTAAAATTGACATATTTTAATTTGTATTAATAACTAATTAAATTCAGGATAATCTAATAAGAAAAGACATTTTTATGACATTATGAGTCCTCGTGAGCTTATCCAAATTAAAACATTGAAAATTAAAAAAATAACTACACAAACTAAACAGCTTAAACGAGTGTTGTTTCTTTCTTTTTTTTTTTTTTGAAAAAAATAAAATTGGTGGGATATTTATAAGAGAAATAAGATGATGATTCACATAAATAGAATGATGAAATGTCCTCTTTCAATCAAATATAACAATTTCTTATTAGGATTAAAGAAGTAAAGGACAATTAGTTAAGTAATTAAATTTGGATTTTATTACCTAACTAGTTCAAACAAAAAATAACTTGTTTAAACTATTTTCATCTTCATTAGCAAAGCTTGAAGAAAATATTGTTATGCCTTCACAAGATGAAAATTCAACATGTGTGGTTGTCCTATCACATGATGTTCATAATGTGGTTTTTAAAAAGATAAAAAATGAAGATAAAGTGATCCCTCCTGAAAACGCACGAAATAAAAAGTATTGGTCATCTACATCTAATTGAAAAATTACAATTTTCTATGTTCAAGAGGGTAAACAAATTAAATGAAATATAGATTAGAGTTAAAAGTAGAATCATTATATCATGATTATAATAATTAAATATGCATATAATTTGTCAGAATAATGAAATATAGTTATAATGTTTAATGTTTATATAATAATATTTTAACCTTATTAGTTTTGCAATATGATTTATTGGCAAGTTACTTTTTTTGGTAAGAAAGACACTTTGTGTTTCTTAATGAAAAGAAGTGTGTAAAAAGACAGAAAAAGGCATACAATATGTTATCATTTTGGTGAAATGTTTGTTCAAGATTATAAAATATCATTTGCCAATTAAAAAAAATCCCAAATAGGTTTGAAGTGGTTGCCAATGGTGTTGGAATACACTATCAGTGATGAAGACATACTTTAATACAAATATCGGAAGCATATTTCATATATTTTTTAGTGAATTATCTACATATTCATTAGACTTTTTGCAGCTTATTTTCTTTAAAAAAATGATAATATTATAAGAATCGTACTTTTCTATAATTATTATTTATTTTTTACAGAAGGCAATGAGCTTTTTTAACAAATACATAAGAAGATTTTAGGATATTTATGGATTTTGGCGATATTGTATTACAAGAAGGCCTCTCACCATCACCTCAAAATGAAAAGGGACAAGCCATATGAGATCAAGAATAAGTTAACTACTTTAGACTTTGGCATAAACTATATCATTATGAATAAAATATTTTAATAAGGTTACATTACTTATTTAGTAATGGAGATTGTGGAGTCTTTACAATCTAGCCCATTTTGTACTTAATTTCTATGAAAAACTTTCAAGAAATAACTAGAGACCATATTTAAATATTTAGATATTAACTTTATTTAGATTTCTTTTAAATAACACAAATCTTAGGTTTTACTATATTCACAAAAGTGACATTGTAGTTCTTGTTGCAGGTGGGGAAGTTCACAACTATAGAGCGATAAATTAACTTCTAATTGTTTTATAAAGATCTAACACATGCATATATGATAGAAGAACTATATACCAGAGTTTTTACATGAAAATTTTAGAAAAGAAAAAATCACGGATCTGACCCAACTAAAATAATTTTATTAATGTGTCATATGTTAAAATTGTTGTACATTGTTGTAAACTTCTTAATTGTAACATATGACACATTAATAAAATTATAGATCTGACCTAGCTAAAATAATTTTATTACATGTAAACTTCTTAGTCTTCAATTTATGTAATGAAGTTTATTATACTTATAAGAGACAATGATACATTGTTGTACATGAATACTATGTATAATAAACTTCATTACATAAATTGAAGAAGCATGGAGGCTTTGAAAGTGATTATTTCTAGAATGTTTGGTTACCTTTCTTTAAAGAGATGAGTTAGAAGACTAAGAAGTTTAATATTATATTTGTGTGGATTGTTTGTTTTCATCTTATTAAAAATTTTGTGCATCAATATCATTGGTAATAATGAGTGATGAGGTAGAAGAGTCAATGTAGCATATGATAAGTGATGGCATAAATCAATTATGTGCTTTAGCTCAGAGGCAATGACGTGCATGAACTGAGTATTAGCTTGAAAAATAATGGTGGACATTATTGGTGTACATCAGCCTCAAAGGCAATGGTGTACATCAATGTTTTGAGGCTGATGTACATCAATGATGTGCATCAGCTTAATAAGTGATGTCATGCATCAACAACATGCATTGGCATTAGAAGCAATGGTTAACATCAATGTCATGCATATATTTTATAGGCAATAACAAGTGAAGATTTTGGTGGGATCAGCTTTAGTTTCAATTGGTGACAACATCAGTGGGCAACAATATTTGAATGATTGTATTCAACTGATTAAGATAAATGAATCTTAGTTGAGTAATGGAGGTGATCGAGAATTATAGTTAGATAATGTTGGTTGGGACACCAAGTGATAGAGGTTGAACAACTATAAAGTAGATTGTAAATGAGCATATTCACTTGATGACCAACTAAAACTTGACTTGATTAATACTCAGTTTTGTTTTCTTAAATTAGTAAATAAAAAAGCATTAACTTTTTTAAATGTTTGAAGGTTAAATGAGCTAAACAAGAATAGGGGTGTATTTTTTTATTTATATTAACAAACAAATATGTTTGTTGTTGAATAAATAACTTATTAAATATTTAATATTATTAACTCATATAATATATGATATATTAATTAATTATAATTTAACTAACTATAACTTATTTAATTAAATATTTAAAAGTAATATATTATTGTTCACACCTCATTTTGTTATGTCTAGAAGTATGGATTGCTTAATGTTTGTCCTTTTTCAAGACACCCTTTTTTAGCTCACCCTCTTGTAGAAAACAAAAGAAGAAAGGTAGGACTGACCCATGGCAAATGTTTCAACACTCAGGTGGCTTACACAAGTGCAAGGTCAAAGTAGCATCAAATTTTTTTGAGTCCGGAATGTCGATCCCACAGAGAATGAGGTTATTAAATTTATGAAAAGGCTATAGCCGATTTAATTCTTCCTTAGTTTGGAATATAAAGCATTTAAGTTGTGTTAACAGTTCCTACCGTAATGTAAATAAGTATATAATTTAGTCCTACATAAATTCTAATTATTCTAGTTGAATTGATAATAATTGGGTGATAAAACTACCTTCCCTTGCGGTGATAGAATTGGAGTGTAAAAAATAAGAAAATGTAAATTGAAAGGTGGCTAATGACAAATAGAAGCAATTCTCTTCTTTACCCTTTTCCCAATTGAATAAAGAACTTTGGTTAAAGTGGCCTTAATTCCTTAAGCCCCACTTTGAGCCCTTCAATGATTATTTCTCTAGCATTTACATATCCCTATGGTGTACTTTTGCTTCATGCCCTATAATTCAACGTGATCTTACTAGTTTTCATTTCATAGCTCTCCCAAGTAATTATGGGTTCATAATAAATTTTAACAAACCATTTGTTCAGAATGATAAGTAATTGAAATATAAAAGGAAAATCATCATATTAAAAGATTAAAGACAATTTAAAACCATTTTCAAATTCCTACACATCAGACTACATCACCACAAGGAAAGGGTAGAGGAGATTACTCAAAAAACATAGGGAAAACATCACAAAACTTCATTGAAATCAAGAGAATCCATAGATCAAAAGTGTTTACAAAAAATACAATGCTTTAAACACAAAAATACTTATCTCTCCTCCTCAATACAACCTTGAGAATGCTCCATCAAAGCCCTTGCTACTCTCCTATACTTTAAGACTCAGATCCTCACCAATTCCTTACTCTAGACTTGCTCTCTCTCTACCCTAAAGCAAGCCTTTTACTCTAAAGATAACTCTTCTAAGATCGGTAGCACTTCCAATTCCTTCCCCTTTCTAAAATTCCTCAACTCTTCCGATAAATAGACTCTAAAATACTCTGTTCAAATTGCCTTTGGTCGGCCCAAACGATGCTTCAAACAGATGAGTCAAACTGCTTTAAGCCTTTAACTGCCCCAAGCAATTTCTTGCACCTAGGCGACAGGGAGCTGGTGCATAGGTGCCAAAGTCTCAAGAACTAATTTTCAGCTTGCACGCCTAGGAGTGCAACTAGTCTATTTTCAAGGCCCTCACCTTCACATCTGGGGCCTTAGCGCCCAATGGCTGGCACTTAGATGTCAGCTTCTCATTTTGAATGAGTTGGGGTTGTCATCTAGGCACCCCAAAAGTCTGGCACCAAGGCCCTAGTCCACTATATTGCCTTTTTGCTCCAATTCCCCTCCATTTTGCTTCATGTCTTTTCCAATTTACTCCACCATAAATACTTGTTATACCTGCAAGAAAAATATAAAAATACATTACTTTAAAGTAAATTTTATCCATAAAGATGTGTAAAACATAAAGAAATTCATACAATATTTTCACACATCAAAATCTCCCAAACTTAAAAATATTATTTATCCTCAAGTAATGCAAGAATATTAATATCAAATTAATTATATTGAGGGAGTGAGTTTCATCAAAAATATCAACAATTTTGCGTCAGAAAATTCATTGTGTATCTTTAGATTAGCTCCAGTAAATAAGCCTAGTCCTAGGGTATAAGAAACCTTTCATTCAACCAAGAAAACATGAATTCTTATTTATTTTAAAAAGTAATTAATACTTGTTAGTTCTGGGACCTTAGATGATAGAAAAACAAAATTTAAGCTATCTTTTTAAAAAGATTTACTAGTACACCATAATGTCAAGCAAGTTTAATATTCTAGCGAAACCAATCTTTGATAAGACTTCTTCTCGTGCTTCTCCTCCTTAAATATTTTCTTTCTTTTTTCTTTTTCTTTTTTTCTTTAGGATATATATTTTAATCATTAGCATAACTTTAGAAGGATTACTATATCCGGATGACCTTTTAATAATTTTGAATTCCACTATCACCTCCTTAAAGTGAAACTTACCACACCCCTTCATCTTTTAGGCTTGAGAAAAATTAATAAGTACTAGTTAAAAATATCATTTTATAGAGGCTCAATTCTTAATAAATATATATCTAACAATATCTAATTTCACAAATATAATTCCTTTCAAAATTAAATAACCAATTCCATTTTTCTACTTATTGAATTACAAGTTATCTTAACTCTAGTTTGGTTTCATTTACATGGACTTTAAATATAGAAACTATATTTTTTTCTTTCCAAAAAATTGCATTAATTTCAAATTAACTCCACATTCCTCAAATTTAAAAATATAATAGTTCAAATACATGTGGTTGAGGACAAATAACTATAAGCTTTCCCCCCCCCCCCCTCCAAACTTAATTTTTAGCATATAACACAATTTAAAACATAAATATAAGCAGGGAAAATTTTCACAGACATACTTCCTACCACATGTTTCATTCACACAATTAATAGGTTTAAGCATAGTACACATATATGCAGTAACAAATATATCAAAGCTAAATAGAGGTGAAATAAAACTACACCAAATAAAGTCTAAATTTCTTAACAGATAAATAAGAATGAGCTCACAATAACAAAATATAAACTAAATATTAGAGTACAACAACAGTAGCAACAAATAATAAGAAACATAGTCCAGTACATCCACAAACATAGAAAATTAACAATAATAAAAACACATAAAATCAATCCTCCTCTTCATTATCATCACCATTGTCATCATTGTCACTGTTTGAATCTTCCTCCTCCTCAGATTTCTCCTCCTCAAAATCCTCCTCCTTCAGCCTACTTTGGTATGGAGGACAAGTTGGGAACTCCACTGAGTTGTTCTCAGTGATCCCTTGATTCTTTCGATAAAATTCAAAGTGAGTGGCCTGGAAACTGGCAGCGTGATCGTATTGGCATTTTTTTTCTAATCAAGATGCACCATGTGATCAACAAGATCATATATTTTGGTCTGGATGATGGAGATGTCATCCTTTATGGTCTTCAATCTGGCTAACAAAGAAGTCATACTAGTGGAGTCGAGGTAAAGACTAAAAGGTAGAGGGTTGCGAGGTAGAAGGCTAAGAGCTTGTTCCAGGCCTGAGAAAAGCATGCTTATTGTATAGCATCACATTATCTTTCGATATGGGCTTCAAAGGAATTGCATGTAATTTAATAAAATAAATACAATGTATGTATTACATTGAAGTTTTGGGCTTAGAAATTTAAATACATAGAAATTGCATGTATGTATGTGATCATTTCATTTTTTTTAATAAAATAAACTATTACTAATCTAATCAACTTCAACATTTTTTTTTTGATCCAATGTATGTATATTAAGTGAACTTATTTAATTTTTCTTGAAATAACTAGTATGAATTTGCTGCAGACTCAAATTTAATATAGCTTTTTAGCACAAGAAAATTATGTATGCATACATCATTTACAGATGTCATTTATTATTTCTTAGAAATTTAATTTGCACATATATTATTCGACTTTAATTAAATAACAATTTTTGTTAATTAATTAAAATTGAATTTCCCTTTTTTTTAGTTTCCCTTGAAATTTTAATATAATAATAATTATGATGATGATTAAGTAAATTTTATCTAATTGTCAACACTTAGTTTTTTGCATTATTATTGATTCTTTTCAAACATGTTCAAGTGCTTTGGGAGTCTTAAAGCATTCAGGTATTGCTCAAAGTGCATTAGTTATATATGGATACCAAAATTAAGTGCATGTTTGGCAATCACAAGTTCCTCTTATATGTTTGTGAAAAATTGAGTGGCACTTGCCAAAAAAGGTGAGGAGATAATTTGGCACCATATAATGGACAAGTATGTAGCTAATGGAGTCTGATTTCAAGCAAATGGCTGGCAGGAGAAAGGCAGACCTGAATATCAAACATACATCTATAGGAGAACAAACATGCACTCGTTGTCCAAGGTGAAACAACACACTATGGCAATGATAGCTCAAGTAGTAATTGTGTTGTTATTGATCATGGGCTTCCTTGTACTAGCTACAGAAGCCATAAAAGCTTCTTATGACTTGCTACCCAATAGCTCCGGAAGGAAGAGGAAAAATTTTCTATCCAAATACCGGGCGTAGCTCTACGTATGAATTCCCAGTAACATACGACAAAGTGTGCCATATTGGGCCCAACCAAAAAATATTAAAATGGAGCCACGGACTCCGCAATAACCCTGAAATAATCTTTACGGTTTTACTTCAATAATCCCGAAATAACACTGTGGAAGTTATTTCAGAGTTATTTCTAGGTTATTTCAGGGTTATTGAGGAGAAACCAATATTTCACTTCAATAACTTAAAATAATTCGAAAATAACCCAAAATAACTTTATTGAAGTGGAACCACGGAGGTTATTTTGGAGTTATTTCAAAGTTATTGAATTGGAATATATGAGTTTCTCTTCAATAACCCCGAAATAACATCTGTGATTCCACTTCAACAACCCCGAAATAACCTCTGTGATGTAGCACACGTGGCGACAAATTATTAGAGTCTGCATGTAGAGCTACGTCCGGAGTCTTGACAGAAACTTTTTTCAGTAGAGCGGTGTTGATGTGCATCAATTATTTTGATAATAAGTACAATTTCTAAACTTGTATGCTATCATCTAGTTTTTTTCTGGATACAACGCCAATACTATTTAGGAACTAATGAGGGAATTCAATCTTTACACAGTTGAGGAGCAATGAAGATTTATTTGGCCTTAAATGCTTGTCAGTGATGATAGAAGATGAGCAAAATGATATAAAGGCATTGCCTAGAGTTGTAAAGCTAGAACCCTTGGCGTATGTAGATTCAGAGGACCTTCATTATGTATGGGGACTATGCATTCATAAAATATCATTGAATTTGGTTGTGTACCTATGCAGACCAAAGTGGACACCAGTTGACCTGTTTAAGCTCAATTCAACCATAGATTATCCTGTCGAGCCCTAGGCACCCTATGGCTACTTTCTAATAGGTCCTATTGGGATGAACACCTAACACATCATCCTTGATACATCCTTACTGAACATTATTGAATGTTATCTTCATTTTTATCACAACAGCCACAGATTGTTATATATGCTAGCTAGGCTAATATGCATCATGAGAAGTAAAAGTCTATTGAGTTGGAGATCTTCCATTATGACTTTTGGATTTTTTTCCCAATTAAATAAATGAATATTTTAGCATAAGTTCATGGGTATTACAATGCTTAACAAGAAATACAATTATTTTATGGTTTACTGTTTTACCTTTTGTTTTATGCAATCACTGTAATATTCAAATTGCATTCCGGTGTCCTCGAGCCCAATCATTTTGGCATTTTATTTTATTTTCTTTATATTTAAACAACATCATAATTTATGAATTCTATTTTTATTGTGCTATATAGCCCAGTGTTATTTTTTTTTTTGGTTTGCTTATTTTATTTAAATAATATTCCTACACTCATTATAAAACTATTTGATCATAATATTATAATATACTCTAAAAACTTGAGGATCATAATTTTTAGCAGCTGAAAAATTCATAACAATAGAGAGCAAACTTATCGTAAAAATGATTCCAAAAGTAGAAGTTGTATAGTATGAAAGATTAAGTTCATTCTAGTTGGAGAAGATCTTAGTAGAATAGAGTAGATAAGAATTGTACAAGATGGCTTCCATGGTTCAAGTAGGATGAGTTATGAGAAGTTTAAGTTGTCATCAAGAGACGATCAATGACAAGCTCAATCATTACATTTATAGAAGGGATAACTAACAATCAAGCTTACTGATATTAGGTTTGATAGTGATAATAGGTGTCGGCTTGGTGGCAATCACAACCATCAATGTATGTGTTAATGACGTTCATTGACTATTGTAGATGGCGAGCATTGAAATGAATGATGAAGGAGAGCATTAGCCTTGGTGCTGTTGATGAGAGTTAGCATTGATATTGATAGTCTTTTAGGTAACCAGGGGTGTTAGGGATGTTGACAACAACATGCATTCACTTCGGTGATGAAGGTGGGGGCGATGATTGTACTACTAAAGTTTTTTGGGATGAAAATTGTTAAGGTTATTGATGATGATAAACATTATTTTGGTGGCAATAATTCATTGATGTTGCCATAAATGGCGAGTATAGGTCTTATTAGCGATAATGTGAAGGAGTTTGTTGACAACCATAAGTGTTGACCTCTATAGCGATAACAGGCGTCGAGATGATGCTAAGTGTCAAAATTAATAGTGATGTTGGGTATCAGCCTTTTCAACAACAGGGAGTGCTAGTAATCATGGTGATGTCATATGAGGATAATGGTAGTGATGGTGGCTACATCAAGAGTCGAGAGTGGTCAACGACACATTTGGTGCTAATATATAAGAGTGATGAATTCTTTCATTTGAAATCCTACATGGGTCTACTGCCCAACCTCCTAATTATATAAATAATAGAAGAATGGTTTATTTCTATATTTATGATGAGAGAGCTTCGACCAATTTAACACTAAACCAAGACACTTCATCAACGAATTTGCGTTGATTCCCTTCAATCATTGAGTGTTTCCTAGATATTTCAATACTTTAATGATACTAAAATAGAGAAATATTAGGCTTGTCAACTCTGGCTTGTCGGGACATGTTTTACATATAAGCACACAAGAATTAAAAGTCATATAGTCCCTCAAACAACATCACAAAATTTTTGACACTACTTTGTACAGTTGTATGTATTTGATTTAGATTCAATGAGACCCGAATCAAAACATTTCTTTTTTTTTTTTCTTTTGGAAAAAATGAGAGTGATAACCAACTTTAGTTTAAAAAAAAAGTATAACTCGAGGACACAACGTGAACTATGGAAAAAACAGCATAAAGCCATAGATAATTAATCTCAGTAAAAATAGCATTAAAAAAATTATAAACAGAAATATAAGAAAATCAATACAAACAAATCAGACAAGCTGCAAGCTGAATGCAAAAAAACAAAAAGCTAAAACCCTAAGAGCTCAGAAGTTACCTTAAAGAAGAATTATTAGCATCGTTCAATTTGTCCTCATAAAGGTGTCATTTTAACTCAGTAAAAATAGGCTTCGAATAGTTCCATAATAAATTCAAGAAGTTTTTATTTGAATTTCGACGTGCTGAAATTTAGAAGTTATGTTCAGCTCCTTAGTTGACTAAATGAATTTTTTGACAATATGTAAATTGCATTATAGTATACATCAAACAATTTACTTGATTAAAGGTTTTGACAATGAACTACTATTGAGAATTTTACCAGGACATTAGAATTTGTTTCCTTACTATCGCTCTAAATATCTTAGCATAAATTTTTGGGACATTTGCTTTCATACCCCGCAACTCTTATGTACTTACATGTATATCACTCAAATCTTTAACACCGCATCAAAATTACCGCCATCATTATCTTTTTGTAAAATACATATTTTCATGCAAAAGTTCATGACACCAATGTGCTATCAATGTAAATACCAAACTTAAGGTGTTAGATATGTAAATACATAAAAATTCGGTGGAATGTAAGTAAATTTCCTTAATTGTTTCATTAAATGAATCACAATAAGGGCTTGAAGCTGGAAGGAAGGCAAAAAGCAGTACCTCAGAATTTCAATCTAGAGGCTGTTATTAATTCTATGTTTCTCTACAGTTATAATAGTTATAATATACCGTTATTTACCTAATAATTATATTTTGTTGCTAAATTTTTCTTCTAATGGTATCTGCATTCAAAGCAATTCCACATTAATATGACAATTATAATAGCAATGATAATTATAATATTTTTTTCATTTGCCATTTCCCCCATACACCCATGTAAATTTATAAATCGAAGTACTGGTATTATTTTTTTGCATCTGTAGTGTGATTACGCATGCAAGACTGACACCATCTTCCATTTTTTCGCCAACTGGCTCAAAGATGCTGTATTTTGTTTGTTAATTAATACCTAAATGAGGTCCCTTAATGATAAAACTATATACTTCACTTTCAAAAGTGCAGATGAAAAGAACGAAGTTTGGTTAAAAACTAATGTCTATGGCCCATTCATTAAAAGAAAATATCATTTCTACAAAATTATGAAATTTAATTACATGGCTTAAAAATTTATCAGTCCTTGCTCTATTTAAAAAAAAAAATATAGTAAATATAACTTAAAAGCAAATTTACCTATCAATCATTTATTCATCTACAATGTTTTCTCAACAACTACGACATAGCATTCCTATGCTCTGCCTTTTGAGTCCTTCAGCTCCCCAAGTTATACAAGTTCAGGAGCATATAAACCAACAACCTATATTGATGCTAAACCTTAAGAAAACCATTCCACATCCTAGTTTGGACCATAGAAAATAAATAAACCCTTTGGGTACTAAAGGTAAAATGAAACTTAGAATGTCCTTATACTTATCCATTTAACTTTTGAGAGACGAACCATTTGAATATCTAAAATAAATTGTAGGGACCTTCTTGAGAAGCTTGCTCTTTGATATTTTTGAAAAATGAGCAGAGAAGTTTCCATCAGTTTCTCTCACAAAAATCCTAACAATATATAGTAAATATCATCTTTTATACTTTGCATAGCTATATCCAAACAGTGATAAGTTACTTCAGGTGATAGGGTTTTATTAAACTGTAGAAGAAAGAACTGTCAACCATAAACACAGGATAATAAATCCAGAATCCTCACAGAAATGGTTAGGCATGACTAAAGAAAACTTGCCCTCGCCCAGTTTTTCCTTCAATTTATGACTGAGCTATATACATATACTTCATTGATAAAGCTTGCAGCTCAGCTCCGTTTTTTGTAATCTATTGACACTGTCAGTTTTCAATTTTAAGATCATCATGAGAGCTGATGTTCTGTTGTGGCCTCTCTAATGCAAATAAGATATGTTGAATAAATGTTCCTCTTTCTAACGCAAATTATCATAAAAATTTGGCGTTTCTTTAAAATTTGGGATGTGGAGGCAACAAGGCAATGTAGGTGTGAACCATGAACAGGTAGGTGCCATAATCATCTAGTCAAATAAAAAAGTATAATCACCAACTTCTTTGAAAAATTACGACAGACAATAGACAATATGCAGCTTCCCCACTAAATCACCCTCTCATGGCTAAGGGAATGTTCTTTTAACATGAGGGTGGGGTGGGAGACAAACCTGTGGGTGTTTCCAAGTCTTTTACTCTGAAAACCAAGATAGCGGCCAGAAACAATGAAGTGATCTTATGCACTTCATGTTAATTTCTGAAGTGATAATATAAAAATTATGCAGCACAGCCACCATTTCATTGTCTTCCATGCCAGTGGCCTTCCAATGACAAGAAGGTGTTTGGCAGACAACTTTTTGATGTTTTCAGCCTTTTAAGATCAGTATGAAGTTTTATGTAACAAATTTTATTTTGTGGAGAAGTGCTATGCTAATCTAGCAAGGATGCACCCGAGAGGTGAGAGAAATACACAAGCAACATGAAGCCCACACCTTCTACAATGTCATCCTAGTTAGCGTTGATTAATTAATCATTTTGCAGTTGGAGAAGAGTTTTATGTGATTCTCGAATAAATTTTTAAATCATCATGAAGTACAAAATGATGTAATCTCCTCACAATTACAGGGATTATACCTATTTTGAAATTTTAATTTCAGAAAGTTAGACACCTAATTGATGCTTGCTTGCCCCACTTTATAAACATGTTCAAATAAATTAATGTTGAATTTAAACCTAAAGTTGTTCGCGGCTATCATCAATTGGCTCAATAGATCAACTTCAACTTGGTTGGTGGCTGATATATTGCAAAGTGATTGATTTCATTCACCCACTTTCACTTCAACTGGTTTAATTGAAGTTGGCAATTTGAGCTTTTGTGTAATTATAGTCAATGTGCTAATTTGCCTCTCCAATTAGAGAACCTTTTTAAAATGATTCATCAAAACTTGAAAAATTGAAATTATTTCTCTTAAAAAAGTGAACCTTAAAAAAATTAGTTAAAACACATCAGACTCAATTCAAGATCTGTGAAGGACCACCCCATTCATGCTCAAAGTAGGATATTAGGACTTCTTCTAATGTCTTAGGGTCTGTTTGGGGCAGCTTATAAGTGCGGCGACGTTTTTTAAAACGCCGCCGTACCGTTTGTTTTGCGGTTTTGGAGAGCTTTTTTGTAAACGTCGTTTCAAAATAGTGACAATCACGATCGCAGGACTCGACCAGCGATCAGCGTTTCGATCGCCCGCTTTTACGCGACTGCCCCTCCCTCGTGCCCTAATATTTTGCTTCGGACCAGCGACCCCCTCTGCCTCCGCCGAAAGAAGTTTTTCGCAGAAGGAAGCTGCAAGCTTTGCCTCTGCTTCGAGCTCCGATCTGCCTCCGCCGAAGCTCCGATCTGCCTCCACCAAAGGAAGCTTTCCGCCGAAGGAAGCTTGCTCCGCTCTGCCTCCGCCGAAGGCAGCTTGCTCCGACCTTGGGAAGAAATCATGATTTTCCCTCCTCTCATTAATCTCTTCTTCCCTCTTAAATTCTTTCCCTGAGATTCTTATCCCCCGATTTTTAGGTCTGCCCTATTTGTTTCATTTAGCTCCGTTGTTCCTCCTCGGCAAGCTCCTTCTTCAACATTCTCAGAAGTTAAACTTCGATCGCACATTTATTCTTCTTTTTCACAGTAAGCATTTTTTCATTTTCATGGAGAGTTAGATCAACGGATATGTCATGAAATATTCATTTACTTTTGATCTATTCTACTGATTCGTCCTTGTAAGCAAAATGAGGATGTTGATTAGGAATTCAGGTTCATGCATTTGTTATTTTTTTAAATGAGTTGTCGATTTGTTTGTGAAAAATTCAAAAAAATGCAATTTTTAGGGTTTACCTTAGTAAATGTTTATCTTCTCATTTTAAATGTTTATTTCTGCTCTTCTTTTGATTACTCAAAACTATCAAATTTATCATAAATATCACCAACCCATGTCATTAATTTCATGTCATCAGAAAGTCTGAACATGTAAAACCACAACTTTCTTCTATGCAATCAAAACCTGTTTGAAAAAACTTTGATGCATTGATTCATAAACATATGATGTTAAAAATTTTTGAAATCATTATAATTTGCATAAGAATATAGTATTTTGTTGTTGTATTTAACTTTGTATTTTTTTTTTGAAATAAGGGTTGATGGATAAACTCAAGTTTATTTTGTAATATTGTCATATATATATATATATATATATAACATTGAGAACTAGCTGAATATTTAGTCAATATTAGAGTTTTAGGGTCATGTTATTAAATGCATTTTTTTTTTATTTAACCTTTCACTAGTAAGTACCACAATGAATAAGGACAAAGAAGTTGGATCATCTGCGATGTGGGACAGGGAAGCAACAAATATTTTCTGTGATCTGTCTTAAGGAGGTGGAGCTAGGAAATATACCTACGACATATTTTAACAATAAAGATTGAAATAATGTTTTTGTCAAATTCAAAGAACTCACAGGCAGAGACTACGACGGGATGAAATTTAAGAACAAGTGGGATCAATTAAAGAAGGATTGGAAAATTTGGAAAGAACTTAAGAGGGGAACAACAGGTTTGGGCTGGGATCAATTGAAACGAACGATAGATGCTACTAAGGAGTGGTAGGCTGAGAAACTACAGGTAAAAACTTACCCTATATCATTTCCTTATTTCAATTTGAGTTATATTGAAATAATTTAACTAATTAACTTTTCTTCACCATGCAGGTCATGCCAGTAGCTAAGAAATTCAAAATGAATAGTATTGATCCAATAATGGAAGAGAAGTTGGATAGTATGTTCAAAGGGGTCGTTGCAACGGGAGCACATGCTTTCACCCTCTGAACATGAGTTTATTAACACAAGTAATGCTCTTGGAACTGATAATATAAATGGCTCAGGAGAAGTGACTTGTCAAATCCATAGGTCAGTTGAAAAAAGACTTGTTGAATCCTCATCCATTCCAAAACGGCGTAGAGTGGAGAAAAAGAATAAAGGAGCGGCATACGTCATAAGCACAATCGAAAAGCTTGTTGAATCCTTCTCTGTTAACCTTTATGCATCACAGGATATATCCGTTGAGGGGTGTTTTCGAATCCTAAATACACATGCTGAGGTGAAGGAAAATAGAAAAGTTTATCTCAACTGTGTTAAATTACTATAAGATCTAGTCCGTAGAGAATTTTTTGTGAAGTTGGAGGCAGAATATCAAGTCGATTTCTTACGTTCCTTCATGGAGAACTGAATGTTTAGAAAACTTATCGTTTCGTTATCTCAAAACTGATTGTATTGTTGTAACGTGGATTGTTATTTGTTTTCCTAGCACTTCTTTTATTTAACTCTTTATATTTAACTGGATGTTTTTACTCAAAACTTATTGTACCGATTGTATTGATCGTACTGTTGCATCTAGATGTCTTTAAATGTTTGAAGGTATTAACTAGATGCAACAGAGCAGGATTCAGCAAGATTTTCGATTGTGTTTCTGACGAATGTCGCTCCTTTCTTCTTTTTCTCCACCCTACGCCGTTTTGGAATGGATGAGGATTCAACAAGCTTTTTCTTCAACTGGCCTATGGATTTGATAAGACACTTCTCCTGAGCCACTTATATTATCAGTTCCAAGAGCATTCCTTGTGTCAATAAACTCATGTTCAGATATGGTGAAAGCATTTGCTCCCATTACAACAACTCCTTTGAACATACAATCCAACTTCTCTTCCATTACTGGATCAATATCATTCATTTTGAATTTCTTAGCTGCTGGCACAACCTGCATGGTGAAGAAAAGTTAATTAGTTAAATCATTCTAATATAACTCAAATTGAAATAAGGAAATGATATAAGGTAAGTCTTTGCCTGTAGTTTCTCAACCCACCACTTCTCAGGAGCATCTATCGTTCGTTTCAATGGATCTCAGCCTAAACCTGTAATTCCCCTCTTAAGTTCTTTTCAAAATTTTCAATCATTCTTTAATTGATCTCACTTGTTCTTAAATTTCATCATGTTGTAGTCTCTGTCTGTGAGTTCTTTGAATTTGACAGAAACATTTTTCCAACCTTCTCTGTTAAAATATGTCGTATGTCTATTTCCTAGCTCTACATCATTAAGACAGATATCACAAAAAATATTTGTTGCTTCCCTATCCCACATCACAGATGATCCAACTTATTTACCCTTATTCATTGTGGTACTTACTAGTGAAATTTTAAATAAAAAAAAATGCATTTAATAACATAACCCTAAAACTCCAATATTGACTAAAAATTCAGCTAGTTCTCAATGTTATATACATATAATGACAATATTACAAAATAAAACTTGAGTTTACCCATCAACCCTTATTTCCAAAAAAAAAATACAAAGTCAAATACAACAGCAAAACATTAGATTTTTATGTAAATCATAATAATTTCAAGAATTTTTAACATCATATGTTTATGAATCAATGCATTAATTTTTTTTAAACAGGTTTTGATTGCATAGAAGAAAGTTGTGGTCTTACATGTTCAGGCTTTCTGATGACATGAAATTAATGACATGGGTTGGTAATATTTACAATAAATTTGATAGTTTTGAGTAATAAAAAGAAGAGCAGAAATAGACATTTAAAATGAGAAGATAAACCTTTACTAAGTTAAACCCTAAAGATTGCATTTTTTTTTAATTTTTCACAAACAAATCGACTCATTTAAAAAAATAACAAATGCATGAACCTGAATCCCTAATCAACATCCTCATTTTACTTACAAGGACGAATCACATTAGAATAGATCATAAATAAATGAATATTTCATGACATATCTGTTGATTTATCTCTCCATGAAAATGAAATAATGCTTACTGCGAAGAAAAGGAATAAATGTGCGATCGAAGAAGTTTACGTTCTGAGAATGTTGAAGAAGGAGCTTGCCAAGGAGGAACAACGGAGCTAAAGGAAACAGATAGGGTAGACCTAAAAATCGGGGGATAAGAATCTCAGGGAAAGAATTTAAGAAGGAAGAAGAGATGAATGAGAGGAGGAAAGATCGGGATTTCTTACCAAGGTCGGAGCAAGCTGCCTTTGGCGGAGGCAGAGCGGAGCAAGCTTTCTTTGGTGGAAAGCTTTCTTTGGCGGAGGCAGATCGGAGCTTCAGCAAAGGCAAAGCGGAGCAAGCTTCCTTCAGCGAAAAGCTTCCTTCACCGGAGGCAGATCAGAGCTTCGACGGAGGCAGATCGGAGCTCAAAGCGGAGGTAGAGCTTGCAGCTTCCTTTGGCGAAAAACTTCTTTCGGCGGAGGCAGAGGGGATTGTGGGTCCGAAGCAAAATATTAGGGCACGAGGGAGGGGCAGTCGCGTAAAAACAGGCGTTCGAAACGCTGATCGCGGGTCGATTCCCGCGATCGCGTTTGTCCCTATTTTGAAACGGTGTTTACAAAAAAAACTCTCCAAACGTGCAAAACAAACGATACGGCGACGTTTTCAAAAACGTCACCGCACTTTTAAGCTGTCCCAAACAGACCCTAAAACACTAGAAGAAGTCCTAATGTCATACCTTGAGCATGAATGTTGTGGTCCTTCACAGATTTTGAATTGAGTCTGATATATTTTAACTAATTTTTTCAAGCTTCACTTTATTAAGAGAAATAATTTCAATTTTTCAAGCTTTGACGAATCCTTTTAAAAAGGTTCTCTAATTGAAGAGGCAAATTAGCACACTGGCTTTAATTACATAAAAACTCAAATTGTTAACTTCAATTAAACTAGTTGAAGTGAAAGTGCGTGAATAAAATCAATCACTTTGCAATATATCAGCCACCAACCAACTTGAAGTTGGTCTATTGAGTCAATTGATGATAGCCGCGAACAACTTTAGGTTTAAATTCAACATTAATTTATTTGAACATGTTTATAAAGTGGGGCAAGCAAGCATCAATTAGGTGTCTAGACTTTCTGAAATTAAAATTTCAAAGTAGGTATAATCCTTGTAATTGTAAGGAGATCACATCATTTTGTACTTCATGATGATTTAAAAACTTAGAATCACATATAACTCTTCTCCAACTGCAAAATGATTAATTGATCAACACTAACTAGCATGACATTGTAGAAAGCGTGGGCTTCGTGTTGCTTGTGTATTTATCTCACCTCTTAGGTGCGTCCTTACTAGATTAGCATAGCACTTCTCCACAAAATAAAATTTGTTACATAAAACTTCAAACTGATCTTAGGAAGGACCTTTTAACTAATTGAATGAGATGAGTAAAATATTTCACTTCACAAGGAAAAGTATCAGTCAATTTGCCTTGCCATGCCTCATAAAATGAAGTGAATTAATGAGGTTATGGGGCTTCACCTGATTGAGGAAGATTGAGATATTGAGGACATTCCAAAATGGAGCTTGACGCAAGGATGTAAGCACATTAAGGAGCTGAATCACAATAAAGACCACCAACTTTTTTTTATCTTATTTCCCTTCCCGCCTCTCTCCATTCCCTCTATTGTTTAGTCAAAGAAATACTATTGCAATTTTTATAGGCATACTTTCACATGCATACACACTTACAATCAGGGTAAATTTTATCAGTTGTAAAGTCTAACAACTTTTGCAATTATCACTTATGGTCACAACAAATATTCATAGAAAGGTGCACTCCAAATCTATAAGTCCATTTTGGAGTTCCACACTTGGACCAAAGGAGCTCTACAATACCCAAATGCATAAGTGGCAAATCTATTAAAAACCAAAAACTATGCCCGAAGTAAGGCCAACAATCTGAGGGCAGAGACAGTTTTTATTTTTTTTATTTTTTTTTCTTCTTTGTTTTCTCCCAATAGATGTTCTAGCACTTCTAATAATTAATTAGCAAACAATTTTCTGAAATCAAGTTAAAACACGTAATGCTGAAATCAGAATTAGAGCCTCACATATATTTGCAGATTGTCCAACTAAGAACAAATCAGTCATTTGTTTACACTAGTAGCTTAATGTAAGAATATCCTGACCTATAAACAGGAAAAGAAAACGAGTCTGTCATTCATCTCAATTTCTCCTTCCCAACGGACTTCTTTGCAGCCTCCTTGACCTTCTCAATGTAACCTTCTATAGGTGGAGTGAGGGTAGCCATGAACCTATTTGCCGGAAAAGGGGTGAAGTCCGGCACAAGCGCCGCCGCCTGCAGCTTTTCTGGCAGCGCAGCTATTGCCTCCTTCTTAAGCCTCAAAAGTGTGGTCTCCGCCGCCTGACGAGCACGATGCTTCCGCATCAGCACGCGGCTGTACTCCTTGGCCAGCCTTCGCCCGTCCTCAATTGTGAGCTTATACTCCGGGATCTTATCAGCGTCAACTAGGCCAAGCGAGATGTAATCAAGGCCAGGCGTGCCCATGAGGAAGGGCTCGTCATGGGATGCAGAGGTTGTCTTTTGCTTGGCCTGTTCAAGCTCTCGTTGGCGTTGTTTGCTGATGAGGCCGAGCTTCTCGCGCTCGGCCTCGCGCTGGCGATCTTTCGCGGAAAGGTAGCGTAGAGGGGTAGGAGCGTTGAGACAGGACTCGGCCATGCGGGTGAGCTCGTTGGCTGCATTGCTTCCGCGGCCACCACCGCCGCCACCGGATGGCTTCTTCTTGGGGATAATTGAGCGCTTGAGGGGCTGCCCAGCTTTATCTTTGCCCTTACCCTTGCCCTTTGCTGTACCACTGACGGCTAAGCGCTGGATTAGTGAGTGGGAGGAGGAGGAGGAGGGAACGAGAGCTCTCAGATTGCGAAACATTGCGGAGGAGAGATAATCCCACAGCGGCGGCGGAGGTTTTAGGGTTTTACAGAGATGGCACGGAGGGAGAAGCTGAGCGCGCGGCGTTGAGCATTTTTTTTCGTTATATTATAAAATTGGGGTATTCTCACTTTAATTGACCAAAATATTAAATATAATATTGTAATTATTTATATTTAAAAATTAACATTACAGCCATCATCCATTACATACTATGCTAAATTTTGGGTGGTTTAAATTTTAAATTTTATGTTTGGATGGTTAAAATATTGTATTTAATATTTTGAATAACTTGTATTGTATAACAGGATGTTGAGGCAAAACAAAAATACACGACAAATGAAATTGGTCTTCATTCAAGATGTGCAGGATAAGTCAACAAACTAAATTAAATGATCTTAATGCTAGAGTTAGGAAACCATCACAGAGCTCTGTCGAGTCGCTCGTCTAGTTGGAGGTCCGACCAACATGGATTCGGAACGAAAGATGACCACAAGGTGGGTCGAATAAGAGATGTCTTCCTCACTCAGCGAACGAGACGAACGAACTTGAATTTGAGAGGAAGTCATAAGCATACTCGACTGAGGAGCCTCAATATTATCTTCACATGTTTTTTATTTTCCTCTTTGAATGAAGAAGTATAAATCAACAAATAGGGACCACTGTCGTCAGTGAATAATTACTTATTAGCATATAGAAATGTACTGAACAAATAACTTTGTTGCCCGTACGTTTCTATATACAAGGGGGTCTAAAGGTAATTATATATTAAAGGTATCTCTCATACCTATTAATAAGAGACCATTTCATGAGAAATGGGGCTAGACACTCATTTTAATGTTCTCCTCTTCTCTCTTACATATTTTGCATGCACCAAGTATGTAAAAACCCTATTAATTTTTTGTTATTTGGTGAGAATTTCAAAAAAAGAATGCAAAAGGATGGTAATTTTATAAATAATGATATTTGGAATGCTTTATATGTAATTGTCTTTCATTTTTATTTTGGAAGCAATAAAAGGTTTGTACATTTAGAGGGTAAAATTTAGATCTTTAGCTTATAAAATTTTGTATTTACTTAGTTGTTAGTCAAGTTCCATCTCATGCATCCATTCATTGCTACTCAAAAAATTGAAAACCTTAACAATAAAAAAGGGGTGAGAAGAAAATATATCAATCTTGCTAGGAAAGGACATCAACAAAATTGACATGTGCAGGAACCTCGACAACGAAGAAAATGTGAGAAAATTGTTATAGGGATGTACCTGGAAGTAGGGACGTCAATTCGGGTCAACGGGTCTAGTTCGAGCCCGACCAAAATAGGCTCCACCCGAACCTGATCTAAAAAACAAACGGGTCTTCAACTAAAACCCGAAATCAAGCTTGACCCACTAGCCCAAACTCGACCTGAACTTTCGTGCTTCTTTGGGTCATGTTTGGGTTTCAGGTTCAACCAGAACCCAACCAGAATAATAAACTGGTCAAATTCTATAGCTAAAACCCGACTCGAAAAATATTCAGGTCAACCTTAACCCGGATTTTTCGAATAGAGTTCGACTCGTATTGACGTGTCGGGTCAATTTTTTGCACCCCTACTAGGAATATAATCGGTATAACTAACAACATGTGGAGAAAGAGAAGATTATAATTCATTTTTATTATTTATAAAATTGAGTGTGATATGTTTAAATTTAAGAAGTGGGGAGTTAAATAGACGAATAGGATTATTTCAAGTGTTACGTTCATAAACTCCACTTTAAAATATGATGTTTTTTAAATACTAAATTCTAGCCTTTTAAATCTAGTTAATTCTAATAATATTAAATTTTAATCATTGAAGCTATGATGATATTATCATCTCTCTTAGCATTGGCGCTTTTAAATCTTGCCCTGCGTCACTTTTACAGACACCACCTCACAACTTTTGGTATTTCACATCAACTCTCTAAACCCCACTGTCTTTCAATCATTAGTATTCTTTCTACATGCACTATTATTTTCAATCGTTAGAATTCTTTCTACATGCAATGCCATTTTAATAGATGGAGGGGCCCACTGTTTATGCAAATTTTGGAGTAAATCAATCAATTCTAGACGGATAGAGATAGCATTAATCACTAGTGTCACACTACTAAATTAATGTAATTGATTTCCATTGTTCATAACGGATGGGAATTTATGTCATTTTTAAGTTTATGGGGACATATTTTGACTTAGTGCTACGGCATCACTTCTCAACGCTGCAATTCCAAATCCTCTATAAATAGTGGTGTTGGTGGGACTGGTTTTCTTTCCACTACATCCAACCCGGCCAATTCTCTCTTCTCTCTTCTTTTGCCCTCTCAATTTTTTGAGTTCTTCTGAAGAGAGATGGCACCCATTTAGCATGTGATGAGAATAAGATCGATCGGCGGCCACCTAAACTTTTATTATTTCGTAAGCGTCCAGGCTTGAAGTAGAGTAGAAGAGCAGATTTTCACTGAAGGCTCTCCTATGAAAGGGAGTGACCAATCTCGTAAAGTCTTAGAGACTCAATCCCTAGTCACCTTTAGTAACCTCCTCTCATTCCCATTCCATCTTCAAGAAGATTTGGGAGTTGCACCACAATGTCGCTGCAAACAAAAAACTGAATTTTCTCGGAGATCAACTAATGGCCCGTTTGGGGCAGCTTATTTGGTGCGGTGGCGTTTTGAAAATGCACATGGTTTGTTTGGGTAAACTACTTTCTTGCACCTAATGCGTTCTCAAAAAGTCGAAAACAGCATTTTCACAACACATCTATCTAACTGCGATGGCGGCTTTTTGACTGCGGTCTGACTTTTCCAAAAAAATAAAAATTTGTAATAGCCACCGCACCTACCTTATCAACAAATTATTTATAATCAGTTTATCAACATATTATTTAATAAGTTGCAGCTGCCCCAAACAGACCCTAAGTCATATCTAACAGTAGCAAACCTGATTGCTTGAGTGGCATACCCAAGCCTTTGAGTGGCAGTAAGGAGCTCTCAAGCCTCTTCCCTATCAATTTTATTAAGAGGTGGGATTGAGCAGGATGATGGATGATGATAAAGGAATGAAGATTACAACCTTGAAGGCCAATAGTCATGCATATTTTCGTTGTTATGTTGTATCCCCTATTTGTGTATTTCTCCAGTTTAAAAAAATATATCACATTATTTGCAGAAGAAAAAAATGTGTACACATACTTCACATTAAATTAATGAAGATATTGGATTATATTGTGTCTTTATTTTAATGTAAACTAGTTCAAGTGTGTTTATTATGCAAATTATGTGTTTATCATGCAAGTTAGTGTGTTTATTATGCAAGTTATTTGTTTTTCCATACAAATTAGTTATTTACCATGCCAGTTAATTGTTTAACACACATGTTATTTCTTTACCATTCACAATTCATATTTGTGATCTCGTATGCAAATTTTCATATGCTTGTGGTCTTATGCAGTAGCAAAATTCTATGCTTATGTTTCGGTTTTATGTTTCATGCAAAAGAGAAGCAAGCTGAGAACTTTATGCATTCTATGCTTTTGACAAAGTTGAGATATTTCATGTTCTTCCATCTTATCCAAAAAGCCTATAAGGTGCTCATGTCTATAATTAGTCATTCTCATGAGCTAAAATGGAGGGAAATTTTCGGAAGGCCTATATAAAAACTCAGGGAAAAGAAAATAATTTTTTTTATAAGAGAATTCACATTTTTAAAGTGCTCCTGAATAATTATTTTTATTAAAAATGCACAACTTAATGTTTATTTTAATAAAAAGTATATAAATATATATATATATATATATATATATATATTAAATGTGCTCTAAAATAATCATTTTTGCCCAAATTTGACTAAACTCCAAAAAGATAAATAATTGTATAAAGGTGAGAAGAGTTTATGTGTACTATAAGGTTTCATCATATAAAAATCATATTTTAAAACTCATGTCCTCCTAATAATTCCAAATAACTAATACAAATATTTTTTAAGAATTTAAAATGAACAAAATATTTAGAGCTTAAATAAAATAAGCTTCTTAAAATGAAATAAGTAAAACTTTTCTTTAGAAAAGAAAAACGAAAAGTTCTTCAAATTAAAACCTTGATGAATTTTTTCCCCAAAATTTTTCTAAATTAAAACCTTAATGAATTTGAAACTTAAAATCAAAGCAACACTCTTTCAACACTAAAGAAAAGAAAAAAATTTCTTTTGCAAGCTTTTGAGAGGTTGTAGGAATGTTTCTGTTCTGGGGTTTGGGGAGGAGTGGCAGGTGAGGAAGTTTTGTTGTCGTAGAAAACAACTGAATGGAGGAGAAAGGGACTGTTGCTGGCTAGCTTGTGGTATACGAACCAGTGGAGGAAAGGAAGCAACATACGAATGGAGGGGTGAAGTGCAGAGCTGCTGAAAACAGAATGTTAGTACTAAAGTGAGATGGAGTTCGGTGGAGCAGCATAAGTGAAGGAAGGGGATGGGTGGAGCGGCGTGGAAAGAGAGAGGGAGATTGGAGAGAAAGAAGCAATTGAACAGGTGGAGGGGGAGGTTCAAGGTCCAACGGTTGAATTGTGGGTTGGATAGGCCGGGTGATGTAATTAATATAAAATAATATTGAATATAACTTAAAAGACAAAATATAGATGAAATTCGGTTTGGACGGTCGTCAAGAGGGAAACATGGCCAAGAAAATATAAAAGCGTGAAAAAGTAAATGTAATAGTCATACATATTTCACAAAAGGTAAAGAATAAAAGAAAGCTAGGAATGATAAGAATAAGATACATTCTTCATGATATCAAAAGATTCAAATAATTCTTTATGATTTCTAATAAAAGTGTGGCATAAGATAAGAAATTACAATTTAACTTATTGACTGGTTCGACCACCGGTTCCAACCAGTTGACCAGTTTGACCCCTTTTCGGTTTGATGTGGAGTCAGTTCTCAGCCAAATCACAGTCGAACAAGTTGAACCGTCTGATTTGGTCCGGGTTTAAAACATTGCTGGCGTTGGACTTGCCATAGATGAAATAGAGTTTTTAAATTAATTTATTTTTAGCATCTTGTACCATCAATTTATATTCAAAAGCCTATTAATATTGATATTATCTGTAGGCAAAGTTGAGACTTTCTGGATACACTCATGGAATTCATTTTGGGATTGGAGATTGTTTGATTGACTTCATTAACAAATGATGCTCTGTGAGCTTGAATTATATGTGCCACACCATCAGCTTGTCATTTATGCAAGTTGGTACTGTTCACTTTTCCAAGTTGGTACTGTTTGGATTAGTTTGGTTGATATAGAGGCATCTCACTTTTAATGATGTAATTTCACATTCATCATTCACCATGCAACTTACATCTAGTCAATTTGACTCGCAAAATATGTATTGAGGTGAATAAGGGCCAATTGCTTTAATGGAAAAGGGCTTGATGACTATGTTATAAGTGTATTCAATGACTTGGATTATTATTTATTTATTTAAGAAACATAAAAAATTGAGATTGCATTTAGTTAATTAATTAATTAATTTTATTTATTATATTATATTATCATTTCATTATTGAGGTCATATATAATTAATTTTTAATGTTATTACGTCTTCTGGTTCAACCACCAATTCAACTCGAGTCAAATTAATAAACTTTAAACATTTCATTCTTTTGATTAATGTCTGGTCAGAATTTTTACAACCTTGAAGTTAACAATTTTTTTAATGTGAGTTTTTGATATGAAAATGCATAGAATGATGTATAAAAATGAAATAGTGAGGCGCCAAAACGTACCGTGAAGTATTTCGATCGCACAATGCAATTATACTTTGCCAAGTATGATGAGGTTAAAATGTATCGTGTATTGATCTCATGAGGAAAGTCTTAACAATTGTTTCAGCAGAAAAATCTTTAGTCTATGAATGTGTTGAACCTAGCTTAGTGGTTTCACAAAGAAGATTTGAATCTTAAAATCCTAAACAAACAAAATAGATTGCAGGGAGTGGAGGCAGAAAAAGCAGGAAAAATCTCAAGGTTCTTTCAATATGGATGAGGCTCGTGCCTCTATGATTCGAGGGCCACGGTGATCGAGGCTTTCCTAAATAATTCTCTATGTGATTGTTGTCAATCAAGGATATGTTCCTCCTTATGTCTATGTCTAGGTCAAAAGAAGTTTAAAATCCTATAGTTAAGCTTTCCGCAATCTCCATGACATTCTGCATAATCCCTCAAATGATTGCAGAATTCTACTTGAATATATCTATTCTCTCACAATTCTATTTTTAACCCTTCATTTCCACTATGCAACAGTTAGAAGTCACAATTTTTCACAGAATATTTGAATATCCTAGTTGACGAGATTATGAGTAAATTAAATTCTTAGGTTAGCCAATAATATAGACCATGAAAATACAAAAAAATATTATGCGAAAACTACTTGAAAAATCATGATGAAAATCACTATCCCTACACCATAGAGACACGAAAATGTATTTAGCCAAGCGTGTTCAAGAAAATGACAGACCAAAAATACATGCATATCTTCATTGTAAGAGGAAAACAAAAGCAAAACCTACAGTAAAATGCTTGTTTTCTCCACAAAGAGCAGCACATCTCACTCTCATACAACAAGTCTCTCAAGATCTCACAAGAACTCAAAGGAAAAGAATCACACCTTGAGGTTTCAATCCAATGGAAGGAGAAAAACCTAAATGGAGAACTCTCTCTAATCAAAATCTCTTATTTTTTACAACCTCCAGTCACCCAATATGCCATAAAACTGGCCTCATGAGTAAATATATAGGCATGGCTTGGCAAAGGCAAGAAAATTCTTGCCAAAATAATTTTAGCAGACTTGGCACAGGTGCACAACAATGCCAGTGTGGGTGTGCTGGTAAGGTGTGAGCCCTCTGGTCTGGCGTCGGTGCACTTCATCTATGGCGTAGGTGCGTTGTGTGTTGGGTAGAGAGCAGCATGCGAGTGCTTTGGATTGGCACAGGAGTTTTAAGGTGGCCATGGGCATGTTGTGCACGACGTTGGTGCATCGTTGTTAAAGCAAGCATGTCAGAAGTTCGGCATGGGTGCACTGGTCCAAAAACCACCTTGTGGTGTTTTCTTATTTTTTTTATGCTCAAATTTCTTGTCCACCCTGTCTCCTACACAACTAAGATAAAATTACCCTTCTCAAGCATAATATAAACAGAAAACATGTAAAAATATGGGGAAATGTGTCATAGAAATATCAAATATTTTGTTTATATCAAACCTCTCAAACATGACTATCACTTGTCCTCAATTAATTCTTTTGACTTAACTCAGATTTAAAACAACATGTTTGCCTTTATTTTTTGAGTCTCTTAGTCTATGAATAATGAAACGACAATTTTATTAAGGTATTATGATTTTCAAGACTAAGTAAGGATTTCCTTACATAATCACACCTTATGCCAATCGTGTTTTACATTCCTAAACATAAGAATTCTTAATTATTAAAATTGGAGAGACTACAATCCCCCTCCCTTCTCCCAGAATGTTTTAAAACACTTACTTCGTATTTTAACAATGGGGTTTTCCTTATTTCTTCATGCGTCTATAAAGTTTCAAAGATTTTACCAAGAGCTTAGTTTAAACATTTGACTCTAACCTCAAGCTTCTTCTTCAGATCCTCTTTTCTTTTTTTCTTAGCTCTTTTATGAGTATATCTTTTTTTTTCTTTTTTTTAGGAATGGCGAGAATTACGATATCTGGTTAAGCAACAAATTATTTTTTTTTCTTCTTTTGCTTTTTAGAGTTTAGGTTTCCCATTCCATTCTTAATCATATGTTTCCCTACCCCTTAATTCACTCTTTAGTTCTTAAATAATCTCTGTCAAATTAACATTCATGCTTTGTTGATTTGAAAATACTAAGGGTTTAAAAGTTTGAAGGACTTGTAATAAATTTCATGGTCCTACCTCTTTAAATGTTTAGAGATTTCTATGCTTGGAAAAAGTAAATCACTCCAGACACAAAGCTAGTATTATACACATCCATCCTAGCTTTTTAGTGAACTTCACAATGCCTTAATAACAATCTTGTTTTTCATCAATAAGAGATTAAGACTTATAAAATTTGGCATTAATTGGAATCTTAGCTAGACATAGAATTATTTTAGGTCAACTAATGGTGTAACTTCCCGCTCCCAAACTGGGTTCCTGTACTACCATTTAATGTATCCATGCCAATTTATCTCAACAAAACATAATATAGAAAATAAGAGGTTTGTCTAAAAAATTTGCAGCAAAAGTATGGAATCAGGTAACATGTTTGCAGGGTATATGAAACTAAACAGAAAAACAAATCAACAACAAGAGTAGCAATATAAAATTGAAAAATAGATCATATCAAACAAAGCACAATCATGGTACCAGCAACCACATGTAGATTCACAAAATAAAATATAGTAAAGCACCACATATCAAAGCCTATAAAAAAAATAAATAATCTCCAAATCAAGAACTCAACCCAATCTTATCCATAACAAGGTAGCAACCCACTACTCATCTTCCTCATCATCATCCATCACATCGGTCACGGACTGATATGGATCATACGGTGGTGGAGCGAGGAACTCTATTGGCTCCAGTCCTGCAATTCAACCCCACCTCTGATAAAAGTCAACCTTGTATCATATTGATACCGGTACTCATAGTTTTGTTGCTGCTGCTCGGTACGGTGAATGGACCATATGTGGATTTGGTGTACATTATAGCTAGGTTCATATAGTTTTGTTGTCATCTCGTCAACTTGCTAGGACAGTTGGCCAATCATCATAGCTCGAGGTGGTGTCTCTTTTCTCCTTTGCAAACTCCCTCCATAACTCTCTAAACCCTCTACTCACAACAGGGTATGCTGACAAAACAAAATGATTCTGCAAGTGATAGCCCTTAGGCCTGTAGGAGTTCCTAACCTTTCCCTCCTGATACATCAACAAGGTTGCACAGACTAGTGAATAGGTGTGGGAGATCCAGTCCGATGGTAGTATTGTCATTGATGATATGACCCAGGGAGGAAGTCACGAGTGAGCAAATGATAATTGGTGTGCCCTTCTAAATGTAGTAGTTTAGAACGACATGATCCTTGGTTACTTCTATGAGGTTTGTGGTGGGCATCACCCTAATACAAATGAAGTAGTGTCAATTTTTGGACTCCTTTTACATTAAACCACTAGGGAAATTTATAGACTTCTCTTCTCACCTTTGCCACTAGGCTCAGTCATTCATGTGAAAATTATAAATTTCATCATAATCGGGGTCTAGAATCTGTGAATATCTGCACTGTGGTACATGGGGGGTGTTTATGAAAGCATTGATGGTCTCAGAGTCATATGCTGCCCATGTCCCTTGCACAAAGACCTTCTCATCTATGGGTTCCTTTACGTTAGTAGGAACTCATGGATGTTTGGAACTTTGGCAGAAAAAATTGGTAGCACAAATGCTCCCACCCTCTTGCCTTGATCTATTTAACTATCTCCCCTCTCGATGCCAAGAACACTCATTAAGAGATTAATTTTCTTCATGCAATAATGTCACCATAGCAACTGCCTCTGCACTCACAAACTTTTTGTCATCAAAGACTGTATCATTCCTCTTACCTTTGGTCTTGGGAGCCATGTTAAATGTAGGAGGAAAATAAACCACAATGTACGGTGAAACTTACCCAAAACAAAATAAACCACAATGTATGGTGCAACAAAACCTTATCACTTGTTTTTTAAGCTCTCGGGTTTGTGACACAATTTTTATCCAGATCAGGCGTGGGGCCTCCAAAATCTGAGTATGAGGGCGTTGAACTCGGTTCAGGGTTGCTCAAGGGATGACAAGGGTGCATCGTGTCTTACTATAGCAAAGTTTCGGTTTTTCATTCTCTCACTCCACCGGCATGGATCTACTACTTCGTGGAGATCAAGCCAATAAAGAAAACACAAACAACAACATGCATAATGAAAGACAAATGTGACATCAATAATGAAAAGCACAAATCCTAAGATAAAGCTTGGTCTGCATCCCAAAGTAGTGCTTGGTTTGACTTCCTCAGCTATACAGAGTCGCGGGCATCATCATTAAATTGGATATTCAGGAGGAAAATGCCAACCAAGTAATCCTTGATCCTCTTACTCAAGATTAGGTTGTCCTGGGTTTTCAAGTAAGGTCATATTCTCAGTTTCATCTCGAAAAAACTAATCCTATTCTAACCATTGATGGAGGTTCTGCAGTAACTCCTCACTTCCAACCAGATAATCATTCGTGATTATGATAGGCTGACTAAGGTAGTCTCCTAACAGATCTGGGAATAGCGATTAGGTTTCTCCTACCAAAAGATTAATATTTTCTTCAGCCAATTTTTCCAAAAAATCATCAATTATCACTTGCATTTTCGAATGTACATCCTGATATTCAACATATTGGATCTTAACAACCCTAGCCACTATTTCAGTTTTGAATTTGATTGTTCCCAGGAATTTGGGAAAGGACTAAAAATTTTAAAACATCAAATGTAATTACTTGATCATTCTCTCTTAGAATTAACTTCCCTTCGTCAACATCAATGATGACTCAGCCAGTGGCTAAAATGGGTCTCTCCAAAATCACATGCATTTCTTTATCAGCTTTTAAATCCAAGGTCACAAAATTAGACAGAAAGGTGAATCTGTCCACAGTAACTATTTCTAGTGGATGGGCCATAGATTGATTTGCTAATTAGAGTGTCAAATGGGTAAGCTTAATTTTTCTTTTTCCATGTTGTTTGAAGATGTTTAGAGACATGAGATCGACACTAGCTTCTAGCTCACAAATTTCTTGACACTACAGTTTAGTTCATATGTCATAGGGAATGGTGAAACTATCAGAGCCCTTATTGGGTTTTTGTCTTCTTTGAGGGAACAGAGGTGGAAGTCTCTCTGTTGGGTCAATCACAATGATAGAAGAAACTTTTCATAAGCCAGAATTCTCAGGTGTTCTATCACTCGGATTGCTAGCTTCCTTTTCCACTCCAGTCCTTGCCCTTACTATCTTGCACTACTCTAATTTTAGTCTTTTGGATTTACCTCAGTGTTACTAGGAAGTGCGACTAGGAGTCTATCATTCATTGAGTTTGTCTACTGTCCTAATTGTGCTTCCAAATTTTTAATGGCTACAACTTGGCTCTGTATGGTGTTCCCCATTTGAATAACTAATTCTTTAATAGATGACTTCTTTTAAGAAGGTTAGGAGTTAGCTTGTAATCTTGGTGGGTGCTTTTAATTTTGAGGTTGATTCCCTTGGTTTAGTCAATTAAGTACAGAGATATTTTTAGTG